>OY982575.1:11438828-11619031 GCA_963859945.1 Euplagia quadripunctaria | reverse complement strand
TGATGACGTAATAGACTGAACCTTAAGGTTGAAATTAAGGTTTTGTAATATTCCTTGATGGCATCGTTATACCCGAATAGGGGTCGGTAAGGGCATACGCCAGATGGATTGGTGAAACGAGACACGATATTAATCCGTACTTCAATGTTTTGATTCCTTTCAAATTGGTATTTTTTCACTTTAGTCACCGTTCAATGTAGTTCTACGAATTTATTTTAAAAGTGTGTTGTGGTTTCGTATAATTTTTTTGGTATACAAAAACATTGTGTTTAATTCTTTTTATCACGTTTTATTGGAAAATAAAATAGAAATTAAAGAATCAATAAATTAAAGATTCACGTTTAACTTTGTGAATCGTTTCTAAAGTCCCAGAACCACATATAATGTAGTATGTGGAGGTCACGTTCAACTTTAATGTTAAGATAATGTTTAGTTATTTGTCAAATGAATAATACGTAACATGCTTACAAAGATAAAAGCTGACTGCTGCCATTACAAACTAACATAACCTATTATGTTATTTTGTAATGGCAGCAGTTAGCTTATACAATTATTTTGTTATATTAACCTACTAGCTATATAATAATTCTAACAGTCAGCTATTATTATTTTAGTTGTTGTTGTTGTCAAAAATGTTTTACGATAGACACGGTTACTTCTAATATATGTATATATTTACTTACCCCATCGGCTCCAAAACTGGATGGTACAACATTGACGAAACACCTCGAAATCACCCATATTGTTAGAAATACAGCTGGGGCACCTGTTAATACGAAATACTTATTTAAAAAGTGCAATTTAAGGCAGAACAGAAGGAAGTCGTTATCGTATTAAGTGCCACCGAGGTCTTTGCTTTCGCTTATTGATGAATAGGGGACGGGGGTTTGAATGGCGATTACGTAAGCAATTTTTATTAATTATATTTTCAGTATAGTTTATCAATCGATTTATTTATTATGATATTAGAGCCATGAATTCAAATTCCTTTGGCTAAGAATGATTAATTAAAATTAACCAAGTGAAAAAAGTTAATAAATAATATTTATAAATTTGTTAAGAATTTTGCTTATTATCGCTGACAAGGGAAAGGGAGGGGTTAAGAATGACTAAAATTCTGCTTACGTAATTTTTTTATTGGGGAATGGCATAGGCTTTTATCTTCCAACTCACCTGATGGAAAGTGACGATGAAGACGAAGATGGTACACGCCTCTTCAAGAGAAACCTATGCACTCTACACTTGAACGCTCCAGGATTGTAATTGATAAGAAAAATAGACGCAGGCAGTTCATTCAACACCTTGGCGACTCGAACCAAAAAGGAGCTGTCAAAGCGTTTAGTTGGACTTTTTGGTGTTTCGATAATGAAAAGATGGAACCTCTGTCTACGCCTAGTTGTCCAATAAAGGAATGGTGAGGGGATAATGAATTCGAAGAGAGCTTTTGCACATTCACCAAACTGACTCCTATAAAATAACCGATAAGCAGGCGACTTGACTACGACGATGCTCAAGGCTATGTAGTTCACTATTCGTGAGAACATCGTCATTTATATAGCCTACGGGCTCTTTCAACAGAGTCCATAGCTTCTAGTTGGTACTTAGCTGAGCCGTCCCAAAGGTGACTGCAGTACTCTATGCGAGATCGAACTTGGGCTGTATAAAGATGAAGCAGCTGTTCAGAGCTAACGTACTGCCGGACCTTCGAAATGACACCCAATTTCTTGGAAGCTGTGCACAGATGGCACAGATGCCATGGACTCGATTTGTAGACTGAAGTTAAGTTTGAACGTGCCGGTGATTCCCAGAAGCCCTAGATAGTCCATAATCATCGGTAAGGATACACCTTGGAAAGTGGGTGTAAGTTCGAAACTACTCTTTTTCGCAGAGAAGAGACACGCCTGTGTTTTTGAAAGGCTTAAAGTTGACAAGATTAGCGTCACCCCAATCGGACACTCGCTTCAATGTCAAATTAATCCGTTAAATCATGGACTCTCTCAAAGACTGGATTTCTTGTGGACTTGCTCGCGCTTTGGACATATATCTCTCTAAAACGATGCTGTCATCGATGTAGCCAATAATGCCAGATGTTAGGAGGTCATTAATAAGAAGCAGAAACAAGGTTGCAGAGAGAACAGATCCCTGAGGTACCCCGGCATTAATTGCCATTAGGTCGGAAGAGCAGCCGTCTAGGACGACTCGAATCGACCTTAGGAAATCAGATATCCAGTCGCAGAGTTCGGTTGGTATGCCATATGCTGGAAGCTTACTTAAAAGAGTCTCGTTCCAGACCCGGTCAAAGACCTTGGATATGTCTAAGGCTACGGCTATTGCTTCGCCATGACCTTCCAAGGCCTCACTCCATGGGTGGGTAGCATGTATCAAACAGTCACCCGTCGACCGTCCTCTGCGAAAACCATATTGACTGTCACTGAGGAGCTCGTTGGTTTCCAGAAATGCCAGAAAACGGTTGTTCTGTAATCTTGCATATTATGGAGGTGATTGCAATGGGACGATATAATACTTGAACGGCACTGAACTTTGACTGGCCTGTTGGCCTAGTGGTTAGTGACCCTGACTGCTATGCCATACGTCGTGGGTTCGATTCCCACCCGAGTCTGGGTGTTCTTTGTATCCGTATTTTATATGTATGTAAAGTCCCCCGCGACACAGGAGTAATTCCCAATGCGGGAGTTGTCTTTAAAAAAAACTGAAGTACTGCTACTACTGCATAAAATATACTTACATAATATTCAATTTTATAAAAGTAATAATAATTTTTGCATCTTAGTCTAAGAATGTTGTTGTTAACATTTTTATTTACTGGCATATATATATTTTTAAATAAAACTATCACCTTTGTGCGTGTACACACACATTTTCCTTTTTTTAAATGTTTTCTTTGTAATAAAACTGTAAAGTCCAATAATAATTTTATAACTCTAAATTTTTTTGTTGGTAAAAAATCTAGTAAATTTGTGTAACTAAGTTTGTACTATGCTACAAGAATAAATTAAAAATAATTAATGACTTTAAGAACAGAGACAGAAGACTTTCCCCTGGCGTAGCGGTTTACAACCATTTACGATCAAGATATCCTAGTAATGGGCAATTAATTTAAAGCTATATATACATATTATAAGATATTATTAATGAGAATGAATGAAAAACACAACCTTAGCTTATTCTCGTGGCAGGTTATGTATTTGTTAATTGTTGTTAATTAATAAAAAAAGTAATGTCAATTTTAGAAGCGTGTGTTGTGCCTTTTTTTCTTTTTTGTGCGTGTGGAAACCCCCTCGGGCCGTCACCCCACCGGGGTTTTCGGTGGGGCGGTGTGTCGGAATCGAACCGACTAAAACCACACGGTGTGCCATACTGCGCCTTAAGGAGGAGGGATCCGGGAACAGCTTTATTAAGACATCCGGAACAGCGTGTGTTGTACCTAGTTTAACTTATAAAATAAAGCTCGTATGTACGTGTATGTACGTACGATTAACTACGGTTAAAACGTCTAATGGTATGTATATAATATTGTTGATGTATTTACATATTATAAGCAAGTTCATTTACTGTTAGGATCCAGCAACCCGTTTCCGATATTACATAGCCCAGTTAACCTAATAAAAAAATCAGAAGGCTTTCAAACCAGCAGTTTTTTTTTAACATTCATTTAACCATTCATTTGATGTTATTTAAATTTATTTTATTGGATAAAGTGTAGCTATAACCTAAATGTGGTTTCATGTAAAACTAGGAAATAAAATTTTATATTCTTTGTAGTGGCATTACTGAAGTACAATGTATTAGGGTAGGAAGACTTTCAAATTGGTGACCCCACCGATTTAAGCATTGAATCCTATTGACGCATTACCAATTCTGCTAGCCAAACGGTGTGTTGTTATACTGGCAATTCATATTACTTTGGCTCCGATAGTAATCGGGACATATCAAGGTTCAGTCATGTTACTACTGATAGACATTCAAATTATAGAATGACTCCCTCATGCGCTTTTGCGCAGTCATTCTATATTCCCGTAAAAACGGGACCGGGCTCATCAAAAAGAGTGTTAAACTGATGATCTCTGATGTCACAAACATCCACAGGCTGAGGTGATCAATTTTCATGAGGTTGCCCATATGCCTGTTAGTCACCTCAATGGTATAAAATCGTATGCGAAATAGTTACGATGTGAATAATATTATAGATGATATAACACGAGTGAACTTACCCCATCCTATAGTAGCGTACACCTTCAGTTTAATATTTTCAGCTGAGAAAGTTTCCACAACCAACATGTATAGGTAGAGGCCTGAAAATACCGAATATATTTCACACTATGACATACAGATAAGCCACTGATAAGATATCTATCAAAGCATGTTATTTAATTATGATGAACACAGTAGTGCATTTAGTACCGTAAGGTTCTTACTTGTCATACTTCTTGATAATACGAGCATTCGAGTATTAGGCGGGCAAGTCCGAAATTATTAATTTTTTGTTGTTTTTTGGCGATAAATGAATGATGTATTTATTTACAAACAAGCTTATTTTAATACTCATATAGTAGGTATCAAGTAAAAAAATATTTTTAATGTAATTTAAATTTTATTTTAATAAAAATTTAAATTACTGTCAATTTAAAATAGTAATTTATCACATTTTAATCTGGTGTTATTACGACATTTATAACACAGAATTTTAAATAAGACTACTTTAGTATTTTTAATTAAATCAATGTCTATTCATTGACATTCACTCATAATCAATCTAGATTGCCTGGCGAAGAACGTTGACATCTTTTCATACTGATTATTATTATACAGAAAGGTTTTCCGAAAAATATGAAAATTTTGCAATAACTGAACGTTTTTTTTTCCTGTGGAATGAAAATGATTACAAACAAATTTAATGAAAATCAAAAGACGTCTGTCGGGTTAGCTAGTATAATATAAAAAGGCTCAGATAGCAAATGACAGTCTTTTCACAATACCTCAAAAAATATGTAAAGCCTAAAATTTCAACTACGCACTAGCTTATTAACGAGAAAAATGTTGACTGACCTTCGACAAGCATCCAGAAGAAATTGGTGAGGTAGAAAAAGTGCATACATATCACAAGTATCATACACCATGTTTGATCTTGTTGGGCCTCATCAGACCAGTTCTGAAAATATATAAAAAGTATTACTTATAAAACTTCAAGAAAAGCATTACAAGTTCCAGAAGTGAAATGTATCTCAAAATAATATGCAAGATGCAAGAAAGTGATTCCAAGTTTCGCTGTTGACTCTTCTCCTGGGTATAATATTATATGAAATGAAAAGTCTGTGGTTAATATCTGTTTGGCCTTAATGTTGCTTGATTGATGACAGTGTCTGCTGTAGAATCTTTTTAAAAAGGTTTTAAATATAAAACTAAATAATTTGGAATTATAATAATTTGTCCGTAGAAGCTGGCTGTATGGAATACTAATATTATAAACCTGAATAGTTTGTTTGGTTGAACGCGCTAATCTCAGGAACTACTACTAATAGCACATTTCAAAATTCTATAGGCTATATGACATCACGCTACGACCAATAGGAGCAAAGCATCAATGATAATGAAAACTTTTGTAAAACATTCCTGAACTTAAGTCACATAAGCTGATACCAATTTTGAAAAAAAAAAACATCAGAGATAGAGTTCAGAATTTGGGCTATATAACACTACACCGCGCCGTGAACAATCGATGAGAGAGCCGCAGACCTTATATAATCTCATCACTCAGACTAACAAGACTAACACTCTGAATTAAACTGTGGCACTATTGTTGCCAAATAAAATCCAACTGTACGATATATTAACCAAAGTTTATTTTTGTATATCTATATATATTAATACGGGAAGAGAATTTGGTGTACCCCTTTTTAATCAAATCTTGCCAAGGGAGGAATGTGTAATTTTGAATATAATATTTAAAGATTATACGTAATATGTTGTATGTAAGTTGAATCAATATATGCTATGAATATAAAAATGTCGTGAAAGCGACTACAAAAAACTACACAGGTCCAGAATATGTTATGTTGGCCTATCATTGTACGAAAAGTCCATACAATGACAGTTCAACTTACTAATAACATTCAAATGACACCAACAGCTTTCTATGGGACTTCGGCCAAGGCATGGATACTTTAATATTGCAATAAAAATATTACTATGTAGCAGCTGAAGCTATGTAGGAACTAGGGATGTTGCGGATGCAAATGCGGATTTTTTAAGGCTCGCCGATGCGGATGCAGATGTCCAAATTCATGCGGAAGCTCCGCGGTTGCGCATAAGGATGCGAATATCTGCAACATCCCTGACTACCTATACCATAACAAACGCGGCAGATCTTGTCACCGAAATCCTTGCTCCTATTAGTCAATCAGCCCGTGCATAAGGCACACGCTAGTCTCCGGCCCAACCCACTTTCTTTTTTATCGCGACTAAATCTGCATAAATATCCGCATTGATGTCCAAATCTATGCGGAAGCTCCGCGATTGCGGATGCAGATGCAAATATCCAAAAAAATACCTGGTAGGAACCAATATAATAAAAACTTGTTTGTTTTGTAAATATTTATTTCTTATGTTTATAAACTGTTACCAGAAAACTAAGCTGGAGGAGTAACATTGTTATACCTTGCCCGGCTTAAGTATCACAATACCGACATAATGGGAGAACAGCAACCCACAGTCCTTCGGCCGACAATGCAGTTACTACTAGTGTTTCTATACTGTGTTATTGCATCTAGATTTTACATGTTATTGTCGTATGATATGTAAATAAAATATGTTTTTCGGCCTTGGAGGCATCAAGTTGAAATTAATATCAAATACGTATGTAGCCCAAAAATCAAGCTGCTAAGTCAACGCAATCAAAGGATTCGGCCATTAGCAGCTTTAAAAAAACTCTGACATACATCGATACAATCGATATATTTACCAGCCAATTTCCTAACCGCTAAAATATAAATTTGTCATACTAAAAGATATTTTTTGAAGTGAAAACTTCTTTAGCGGCGTTGTGCACTTTTGGGATGGGTAAAAAATGTTAAACACGCGTCAGGACACGTGGCCCTGATCGAAAATTCGTAAGACGGAGCCGAGTTTCTTATATTTAAAAAAATATAACATTCGAAATTCAAACATTTATGAGCGGCCAGGAGCGCAGAACTTCCAGTGTACCCATGTATACATTTAGATATGTTATTACCTACTTTTTATTTTTAACCTAATTATATATAAACAGATGTGTGTGTGTGTGTGTATGTATATGCAAATACATTGTGAAGTTATGTTTTCACTTCTGACGTGCAGTCCTACGACTGACTGTTTTTTTTTTTAATTATACAACACCAACGCCCGCACAGTTGCAGATGGATTGAATTGTACGTCATAGGTCAATATAAATATTTTGAAATTCTTTTTTCACATAATTATGTTCATTTCATACAATCAGTTTCTTAGCAATATTTATTCCATAACAAAAGAAAACGATTGATTTTTCAAAATGTTTATCAAACTGCTGTTCTCTCGATGGACGACTTTTGTCGGTCTTTCTTTAGTAAATTATGGTCGAAATTCGACCACCAGGCAATCTCGAGTTAAAATAAAACTTCGTTTGTTCAGAAGCTCAACTTTACTAACCTTATGAATAGGTATGTTTCAAAATTTAAAACGAAATGGCGTCGCGCCTCTTTAATGTATGTATGTAATGGTACGCTTTGCTCCGTTTCTCGTACATGCAAAACTTGAATGTTGTGAATGGTTAATAAACAAACTTTTCAACTGTAATTATTTATGCCGGGGTTGTTCGTTCGAAAACTTTTGTGTACAGTTGAAGTATGTAACTATGTTGAAGGTATACAAAAGTCATGTTGTGCAAGCGTATGTTTTAAGTATGTATTTTTATAAACAACTTTTAAAGTCTTACAGCAAGCGTAAAACACTATGAGCAGGAGCGCTGCACAACACAAAAGAAGATATAACATTAACGGTCAATAAACTTGAATAAATTATTTTAATAATTAATACAGGGTTAGGGTTCTTCAAGAAAGAAGTGTATAGGTTTTTAAAGGGTCGGCAACGCGGATGCGAATTCTATGGAATTGCAAGCGTCCATAGGCTACGGTAACTGCTTACCATTAGGCGGGCCGTATGCTTGTTTGCCACTGACGTGATATTAATAAATGTCACCTAAACTAAACCATTCTACTTGGTAAGTAAGTACCTTAAACCTCGTGGATTTGGGCATCACAAACATAGTTATTTAGGAAAACTTTGTAAATTAAAAAAATATATAGGTTTTTGTAAATTAGTAAAAAAGTTTTTATAATGTATTTCTCAGTTTTTCAAAGAAAAAGTGTTTATAACTGTATACAGTTTTGCATTTTAAGTTCAACTGCATAGTTGTATTGCCTGTAAAAATGCAATTTTATAACAAAAACGTTTTTACAAAAAGCTACCGAGCAAAGGTCGGTCGGTCTCCCAGGTACTCTGATACCTTTAAACAAGCAATTTTTGTATATATATATATATATTATATATACATATAATCTGAATCCACTAAACGGCTCCAACGATTTTCATGAAATTTTGTATACAGATACAGTTTTGCATTTTAAGTTCAACGTTTAAACAAAAAGCTACCGAGCAAAGCCTCCCAGGTACTATATATAAAGTAAGTAAAGGAAGAATTTTATTAATATATTTCATAATCTATTCTTTAAATAGCAGTTTGCAGCTGTCGAGGCAACGCACGGCGTACATTGCACAAAGGCTTCTGAGTTTTAAAAGCTGCATTCACCGTAGTAGAGTTACCTCATAAAATATTTTATGTATATTTGTGTTTGAAAGGTTATGATATTTTTATGTGAAGTGAATTTTTATATTGTTATTTCCTAACCAGACAACTGCATTGGTAACAACTGTACGAATTTCCTTATTAAAACACGTTTTACTTGTACCTGATTTAAATAATATGTATACTGTATAATATAATTTAATATAACTATTTTGCTCCTTATAGTCCATTATGTATGTATGTGTTTTCAATGTAGTGACGGTGGTTTTTGGTGCCTGTCAAAACAAATATTCTCTCTTCTGCCTTTCGTCTTCAATATTTTAGCATTCTTGGCAAAAAAAAATGTCTGATTGTTCACTTCCGATAGATTATTAATATATTCTAGGAAGACAAGTGGAGTTAATAAGCAACCGTAAAAGAGATCATAGCATTTTTTAAATCGTTAAGTTTATCAGTATGATTTATGCACCTACACATTTATCTAATTTTGATTTATACCTTCGCCGCAATGTGTCTGTTCTCCTAGCCTTAGCCGTTCAACGTATATAGTTGTCTGGTTTTTAGAGCAAAGATTCAAAGTTACCTGCATTCCGAGCTTTCGTCATGTCTACAATGATAATGACAGGTTGCTAAAAATAGTCAGCAGGAGACAATTTCACTCCCATATGAATAATTTACAGTTCAAAAAATTAAAACAAGAAATATCCTTATCCATTTAGATCACAAAGTAACCCGATAAAGATAAAGTTATTCTTAACGTTCCGCAGTGCGATAGATAGCGACTGAGAACAGAACCTGATGTTAAAACACTTTTCCAATATAACGAAATATAGGTATCAGAAAATTAGTTGCTACAATATCATAGGTCATTTAATGAAATTGTTAAAAGTATTTAAACATTCAGTGTTAGTTTATATTTTCAATTTGTATCAATAATAAACTGTATACTCTATCCCGATCATTTATGGTATTAAAAATGTGTAGATAGAGCGTATAAGTGTGTCACTTCCTTTTTTAATTTATCGTAGGCTAATTATTATATTATACCTACCGTAGGCTAACCTGATTTGGGCCAATATACAAAAAAAAATTATTTAATACCGTATGCAATAGAAATAATTTGTAGTATGAGCACATAATACATAATAGTACTAGTAAATTCAATCTAGTTATCAATACACAAGTACAATACAGTATAATGCTGTACGATATACTGTACAATAATAACATTGTATGTTCAGTGTTATAGTAATGAATAGTTGTTCATTAACATAACGAAAACTAGCAACGGACCAGCAGAAGTAGAGACTGCATAACTTGTAAATGTGGTTTCGTAATAATGCAACACTGGTTGAAAATAGTACTGTGATTGATACGTATAGTGGATTATACTGGTTGGAAATTCAAAGGGTCCGTCGGCTTATTTAAATTAAATTAAATTTTATAGACATGGTTGTTTCTACTGCTCATCTAATTTTGAACTAGTTGTTACAATTCTGGTCATTAAAAATCTGTTTAGAGTAAGTAAGAGTAAGAATAATATTATTCTGTTGGTCCCTAAATAACTCCAACTTTATAACCTTAGTAAGAGCCAACTTTTCCGGGTTCTTGTCGAACAATATTAGTCGTAGCTTGTTTTGTTTTTTAATTGTGTATATTATACCTATACAAATAGCTACTATAATAATAAGGAAAAATAGCTTCGACAAAATAGGATTTAAGTACTTTTCTAGCCATTTAGAAGGCCACTAAATGTAAAAAAAAAGTTCAATATTTTTCATTGCACTTTACATTTATTCTTACACTTTAAAGTACTTACTTTAAAGTGTAAGAATAAATATAAAGTTCTAAATATAAATAAATATAAATATAAAGACTACTTAGTCTTGTTATTCTTTCCTTCCTAAACCGACAGAGGATATAAAAGGCGGTTCACACGCTAAGTTCAACTTCTTGGTACAACTTTTTAGTGATGTTATTGGACTTATTGAGAAACTTTCGTTTGCTATAGTTATATATTATCTTGTTTGTAAGATGCTTTGGTTACTATTGCTTTTAATATGGCAATTGGCTACAGTAATGATGTATGAATAACCACGAAATTACGTGTTAAATAACCACGAAATTACGTGTTAAATAAATCTCTAAAATTAGATTCCTTACCATTTTCAAATTTGTTCAATTAATCATCAAACTACATATTAAAAGTAAATTATATTTGACTATAGCAACGTATGACCTCATAAGTTGTTATAATATACAAGTTTCTACAGAGCCTGCAGTTTTGACGTTTAATAAATCGACAGTGATTTGACTTGACAGACAACTACCATATTATTGTGTTGCCACTAGTTTTCCATGTGTCTAAAATTCCAATTACCTACTCATTACCAAATTACCATTACCAAATTAGTGAAGTCAGACATTATGATAAAATTTAAGGGAAATATTACTATCTAGGTCAAGGTAATATAAAGCGTGTATGAGAATCCTCCACTTTTGCAATGTGTACCAGTTTCTAAACGTTCTGAACAATCATAAATAAACATTGATAGAGATAACAAACACGAAAGCATTATCGGAGCAGTAAACAATTTAACGATACATAGAGAGACTTCGTTTACACATTATTTGAAAACGTTTATTTTGGTGAACTGGAACGTTAATGAGATAAATACTCGGAATATAGTAATTTTAGGTTCCTTTTTTAAATAATTTCTAATTTAGGTATATGCAAAAAAAGCACACCCTCCCGACCGATAGTAATTGGTTGTTGTCTATGGAGCTCTGAAGACCAAATCAATCCGACACGACTATTTTGTTTGTGCCCTTTATTCAAATCTTCTATACGGTCAAAGATATATGTTGAGTCAAGGAAACCCGAATCTTCACGGAATCTTGTATGTTATATGCTTCCTAATTCTTTTAATTACATGAATGAAAGGAGAGATAAGGAAAGAAGTAATAAAGAGGACAGAAAAATTTGCAATAGAAATGAGGTGAAGATATTGTCCTTAACCAACGAGGTTTACAACGAGGTCTTGTCTTGATTTTTCGAAGAGTACGCAAGCTGCGGCGCGGCAGAAAAAGATACCTAAATTAGTTTGGGGTCGTAGTAAGACCTTCAAAAGAACGTTATATATTATACGTTAACCTAATTTAATAAGCAATTTAAATAAAAACAAAAACAAATAATCTATAGTAGGAATAAAAAGTGTAAAGTGATCGAGCAATACCAAAAAACATCATTTCAGCAAAAGGATGTCCATCGCAGAACAGTCTTACAATTTGACCTTTTTAATACCAACATTCCAACATTCCCTATTTCAATAAAATTCACAAAATAAGAAGTTAGGTAGGTTAGGGTAGAAGGAGTATACTTAAACATGGGATGTTAAATTGTTAACATAATTGTAACATGCTTGGCAGTTTTGGAGCGACATTTGTTTTTTTTTTTTTTTTTGTCTGTTAAACAGTTTTAGCCATTATTTATACTAGAGATCGCCTGGTGGTTGAATTTCGAACATAATTCATTTTTGGTTTATTTAATTGGCCAGTATAACTAATACTATCATTGTATAGATTTATGTACAAGACAGGTCAACATATATACTGGATGCTTGTAGCTTGATGTAGCCGATGTAATTTTTAAATTTGTAACACATCTCGGAAAAAGTTTTTACTTTCAGCACTTTTTCTAAATGAACATGGTTTGATTAAAAAATGCATTCAAAGAATTCTCCTCACTTATTAATATATAGACTAGAGATGGCCTGGCGGTCAAATTTCGACCGTTTTGAATGTCTTGTTTTATTTAATGGACCAGTATAACTTGGCTGTAAATAAAACTTGGTCGTTAATTTTTTAAGGCTTCTAATACTTGAGGTAAACATTCCTCTGCATACCATGCAGCAGTAACAGTCTTCCCTTTATCAAGCAAAACTGTAGCCAATATTCCTTTTCTTAGTAAAAAATACAGCAACCATTAATTTCTTTAAGAATCGGGACAGCGGTGGTTCATCTTCAAACACACACACTTTACTCAGGGATTTAGTAGGAGCGTCGAAATAATACAGCCAGGCTTCATCAGCCTGCCGGACCTTGCATCATCCTCCAAGTTACAATTGCCACAATTGAATTTGATATATCACCGTTCTATGGTTACACAAATAATTACACAAATGTCATCACATGAGAGGCTCACCATTTTCATTTAATTAATTATTAAAAAAATCGAAGAGATATGCAAATATTCCTTGCCTCCGAATTAGTTTTTTTTTTTAATATTATGCATATAATATTAAAAAAAAGATATATATTTTATGAAGATGATTTTAAATCACAATATTTTGATATTTAGTTTGCATGTCTGTGTAGGTATACTATACGTATAAAATATCTATGAACGTAAGAAAATACTTTAAGCACTCTAAGAAATAAATGATATAGGTCTATATCTAATTTCGACGTTACTCATGCGTTCTTTATGGCAATTTGGCCTATAAACTGTCTTTAACTGTTTTATTAAATTTTACGAGTACGGAACAAATTCGATACATGTTTTTATTGCGGTCTTACATATGTTACGTATACCTACAAAAAGATATTATCTTGAAATACGATTGAAGACTTGCAAATGGATTAGTAACGTATAACATATAAAATCTTTCAAAATGAAGAGGCTCAAGTGTTAAACATTAGTACGATGTTGAATGTAGATGTTAACAGACTACTTATAATTTGAAATAAAACAATTAAATTGTGTTTCATTCAGTTTAGAAGTAAAATGTTTAACATTAAAGTCTCTTGTCTTTGTTCTTCAGAAATCATTTAAATTTTAGCGAATAATTAGTAGTATTGTTCGCTGAATTCTAAAAGGTTACTATAAATTTCAACATATTTGAAGAACTAAAAACCGTTAAAACATTTTCTATTTAAATTATTACTTTACATTTCTAGTCATGCTTTGTCTTATTTTGTAAAAATAATTTAATCGGTATTGTGTAACGCATTATATTATAGTTTTCAAATGAAAAACTATGATAACACTCGAGTGCCATTGTGATCAACAACATCATCTGTTCACGGATTTAAATTTAATTTATTATTCATTTTTTACTAAATTATATCAAATAATTTAACTTTACAAAATATCTCGTATCAAGTACCTACTCAGTCTTACCATAAGGACGTGCGACATCGACATATTATTGTATTAGATAAGCTAGAGATCCCTGGTGGTCGAATGTTGACCATAATATTAACTTTCATTGTTTTGTTTTATATTGATGACCAGTATACTCTGAACTTATATAGAATTGTATAGACTATCCGTACCATGACAGATCTACATAATTATAACCTGGGCTACTGTATCTTTTTATAGACATTATCGCATAAGTTTTAAATTTACAACACATATTGTTTAAAAATTGTAGGTTTCTGCACTAATTCCACATTTAAACTTTAAGAATTACAAATAAAAAAGGGTTTAAAAATAATTCTATTTACGTATTAATATTTGGATGGTTCAACTTGCTAGTTGAATCTAATGTGTATGTATGCCTTGCTTATTTTCAATTAAAGGAATAAAGAATCTCCACTGGCAGCAATACAGGTCTTCATACGTATATACCAGGTTCTAAACACATTGCTCCAGTATTCCTCTGGAACACAGGGGCATATCTACCCAAAAGCTCCTAAACTATTCGAGAACATTTGGGGATTGGTATCAGCGAAATTTAGAAAATCTTACATCAACATTTAAAAGTTAGAAATTTTTGAAATATAAATATGAAGAAGGCACCAGTGATAACTTATTTTCCTCTATCATTTCTCCTGATATATCCTAAGTATTACTTTTATTCATAACACCTTTTGAATGTTGTGGTTTCAATTACGTCGTGAAGAGTTGACTGTTGACATGAGAGGCTCATCTAGGTTAATTAATGGTAGTACCACGACCCTTGTCCACCTATGAATAATAGCGTGATACGCTTGAATGTTTTTTTTCTCTAACATACATTGACCTGAATCCGGATTATTTGGACGCCTCATTCTATGTAGTTCATCCTCATTCTGTGAATATAGCAGGTTATTTTTATAATGTAGGTATAAACATATAAGTAGTAAAGAATATTTCTACTGTAGAATAAAGATAGACGAATAGAAGGGCTTTAGAATAAATCAAGGCTACAAATGGATCAAGTCGCGGTCATATTCAGAGTTTTTTTTTATATTCTAGTGACGTCCGCGAAGATATACATTAAAGGAAACGCGGTGGTTTAATTATCTATATATTAATACGTGAAGCGAAAACTTTGGATAGTGGCACACAACACATCCATGTTTGAAAACCCTACACCATAGTTATTAACTTGGTATTAACTAGTTCAAGTTACTTTAGATTTAGAGACAGTTTAGCGATCCTTGAAACTCGACAAGTCTGAAGCTTACCTATACGTAATACGTTACGCTATACGTAAGCCCACTTGACCCTTGACAGTGTATGCGAAGTTACTTGCTGTGACCGCTGCGTTGACACTACTATACAAATTTGTCTATGACTAAAAGTTATTTCTGGGAGAATCTTGCTTATTTCTGTTGTCTATTCGCTTGAAACATTTTGGCCGTACAGATGATTAACTCAAATATGAATAATGCAGATACATACTTTATTCACCGTGCTATCAACCGAAAGCACGCAGATTAAATAAAAAAATGTAACCTCTTTGTACGAATAGTGGTGTGATGAATAAATGGAACATAAAACAAACCATATATTTACGTATTCACTGATAGTTTCTGAGGTCACCTGGTTAATTAAAACTTCTCGCGTGTTTTAAATAGTGAGTTTGATCCATAAATAGTATAGCTATTTGTGAGTTTCACAGATTAAATGAATAGTCTCCATAAATTAAACAAGTATGTTCTAAAGTCACCCGAGACACTAGAGAAATTTCCAAGTTCAGGAGTTCCCTTAAAAAAATAACTACACAATATTTAGAAGGAATTCAAAAATAAAGGTGTACTTACTTGTAAAGCTAAATTTAAAATCCAACTACAAGCTGATAGGATGTAAGTAGTCATAAGATTCGTGTGTATCGTATTTCTTAAGCACCTCAGGTCTCTGGAAAGATAAAATAATGTTAGTACACAAGTAAACATATTTATTATTCGGAGAAATTTAAAGAATATGTAGGAGAATTGAATATGGCTACTTTGATATCAAAGGCAAGGTCTTTGGGAAAATTGTATTTAAAATAAAGTATAAAAATATTTTTTGTGTCGTTTGCAGACTTAAACACCTAGCTGTTTGATTTATTACTGAAATACTTTGAACAGCTATATCTAGTAGAATTATTGTTTTTATTAAAATGTATTGCATTGCAATAAATGGCAAGAGACCTTAAACTTCATTCAATGGAAGGGATTTAGAACGAGAGTAGATAATGGTGTCAATTCTGTTGTATTACTCTCTTGGCTATAATTGACTAAATTTTCTTCATACAAAATGTAAACCTTGTACCCTTTGAAACAAGGTCTTATTTCAAATTTAAACAAGTAGGTAACATATGTCGCTATCGAAATAAGCAATTTATTTGTCGACTAAAGTCTGACACGCTTAAATAAACTTTAATACCACGTAGCGAGAGCCGCTATCCGTTGAATGCCATCTCTTTTGCTCTGTGTTTTTAGGAAGCATCTTCGTAGGTGTCGATTAAAATAACGTCATCTTAGTTCGTTTTGAACAAGTTTTTATACAGGAATTATACGGCATTTGAATAAATGGGGACTCTCGTTGCGTGGAAATAAAGTTGAGTATATGTTGACAGGTTTTAGTGAAATTAAGTGGCGCTGAGAAATAGATGCCAGTAACAAATAGACCTTGTTGCGAAAGAGACAGGGTTGATTTCATATGAAGAAATTAAGTCAGGTTTTAGTTTAGTCGAGTGTACAATAGAATCGGGACCAATGTGGAGATCCAGATACCTAAACAGTATACACTTTCTGTGGCCTTTTTTGTATTGACTTCATCGTAAGTTTAGTATCAATTATAGGAAAGTGTAAAGTAAGTGTAAAGATGCGAAACAAATGTCTTTTCCTTCACAACGCAACTTTGTAAACGAGCACTGTGAACAGTCGAGTGCTGTAACCGTATATCGTATCTTATGGATCGCAGAGTGACTACTTCACAATAAATGCTATCTAAAGCAAAATATTAAAAAAAAAAACCAGACAAGTGCGATTCTGACTCGCGCATCGAGGGTTCCGTAAGCATACAAACTTGTATGTAGATAGTACGTCCATCTCGGGAATCAATTCTCGAAGATTTTTGTCCGTCTTTTACGGAGGACAAACTTAACTTTGCAGTTCTAGAAATACTCTCCTATACATCGATTTGCGACAAAGTCAACTTTCCAACCGCAAAATATAAGTTTGTAATCACAAAAACAATTTTTTTTTCTTGTTACCAAATATCATGATTTGCCTGCGACGCTGTAGCAGGTTAGACATAAGTATTTGGTCCACGGGTTCCTGAGAAAAAGGGTCCTGACAGACAAACAGACAGACAGATTGACAACAAAGTGATCCTATAAGGGTTCCTTTTTTCCTATTGAGGAACGGAACCCTAAAAAGTGTGACAACATTTAAATGCAATATTAACAGCAAGGACTTGAGAATCGCTACGCATTTATATGTACATAAAAAGAAGTAATATAATAAAGTAATAACATCTTTAAAATACAAACACAGACAGAAGGTTTAGCTAGCATAAAGTGACAGAAAAGGGTTGATTGATACTATAACTTAAATAACTTACTTGTACAAAACGTATTTGTAAATAAAACCTACTTTGTGAGTATCTAATAATTCGAACCCTCTTTTGTCAGTTGTATGTTGGTAAGTTGGAAAAGATATACAAACTTCTTTCTCGACCGGTTTCGGGGAAATTGCGACCACAAACTAAATTATCGGCAACGTCCGGCCACCACTATCTTTAAAAGTTGTCGAACTTTGTGCACTCGTCCAGTGAAAAACACAGTTAGAACATTACCCAAGAGACAAGCTTACAGCTATTATAAGTGGTATACACCACAGTCCGAATTCGTACTGTGAAGAATATAAAATTGATGTGTATAATAACGAGACTGCACACTGTTTTCAGGCAGTATTTAATGGTAATTTCAAGATATATTTACTCGATTACTGTTTTTGGGTTCTCTCGATTCAAGCATTTTCATTATGATACTGATACTTGATCGTTATCATACATTCAGTGCTATGGCTCCTATGGTCAAGGAGATTTAGCTGTGCTACGCTCGACATAAAAATCAGTCGCCGGTACTATCTAGGCAAGGGATAATAAATGTTTTATCCTACCGACCTACATTTAACGCTATTGCTGAGATTGCTGACACTAATGACATTAAATCTGTGATAATATCCACATCAAATTCCATCGCGGAGACTGCCGGGGCCAATAATATTTCATCTGTGATGTTCTAACCGTTGAATGTTAGCAGCCCACATCATATTAGGTGGCAACCTTTTCCCATTTGTCCCGGTACCGGAGTCGTTGCACTAGCTAGCAAAGCTATGCGATAAATTACTAAATAATTTATTTTTATTACATTTATCATAATACAAATCCAATTTAATTTACTGCATTATACTCAAAGTAACTTAATGTAATTATTTTCAATTAGGTTTAATTTCGTTTGTTATATTTCATTTTTGATCTACCAATAAATGTTTGTTCCTTTAAAGTAAATTACGTAAGTAGTACTAGTACTACATGTGTGTTTTTTCTCAATGTACTCTCAATTTTATAACAGAAATTCGTAGATGTACCTTGTACAAATAAACAAATCAAAGTAATCTTATGTATGGAATTCTTCCTCGCGCACGCTTAGATATCTAATACGGTTATCTTGGCAACACGGCTGAGACCATTAGCAAATTGTACACAAGAAATTTAAGTGAATCAATGTAAAAGTAATTTTTCATTCCGAGGCCAATACCTTTCCCATGTTAGCAATTTCTTTCTCATGAATAAACAGGTCTGTTCTTCGGTGGAATTTACAAAGAACTTGGGCTATCTAAACTTTTTCTGAACATACTCGTTAAACAAAAAGTAAATCGAGGTCAAAGAATCGTTACTTTTCCTTTGTTACAAAACAAATCCAGTTTAAGCAACTGAAGTAAAACGAAAACAAAAATCTTTATTATGAATAACTATCAAGTTAATGTAAACTATAAACCTTTGCGTTATTTCTCTAAGTTATGAAAAGGTCTGTCTTTGTTCACAAGAATAATTGACCCATTCGCGTGTCGGATATTTACTTTATTTAAGCACTATGAACAGGATCAGGACCTGTAAGGTTGATAACGTAGTTAGACATCTAAACATTCATATAGTAAACTTAAGGTTAATAACTATTTAATACGATATCAGGGTTATGTACAAATTGTTTTCGCGTCATGTCGAAAAATTACTGCCTCTTTACGTGTTTGGAAACTGAGATGAAGGACTTATGGATGCGCGTTGCGAAGTTGTTGTGTATATAATAGATACTCGTATAATGAATTGCGAAGTACTTGATTACGTTAGCAAAAGGGAGTTAAAAGGTATGTCTATAGGCAAACCATCGCGGAATTGTATGTACAAATGTAATTTTTGTCAGTAGTTCTTCATGTCTATGTGATTATAAGCAGACATTTTCTTTTTTTTATATTTGGAATTTAGGGGGTAAACGAGCAGACGGGTCACCTGATGATAAGTGACTACCGCCGTTCTTGGATACCTGCAACTTAAGAGTCACAAGTTGCTGGCCGTTAAGGTGAGATTAGGGGAAGAGGGGAGCGGGGTTAGGGTCTCCTCCACTAGGCGAAACACAACGAAGCATTGCTTCAAGCCTGTTTTCTGTGAGGCCGTGGTATCACTCCGGTCGAGCCGGCCCATACGCGCCGAAGCATGCCTCACCCACAATAAAACTGCGGTGTTCGCACATACATTTTCTGCTTATGGAGTATTATTACATTATTTTCTTTTTTTTTGTACAATAAAATTAAGGTTAGACAAGTAGATTCTTGTTTAATGTTATTTTCGATTCCTTACGATTGAACAATGGAGTAGAATGTATCCCCTCTGCCTCACACTAACACCGACATTGAAATGTGGAAATGAAGTGACAACACAATTTTATTTTACTGATTACATTAATTTGTATTCCACATATAATTTTAGGATAATTAATAGTAAACATATTTTCTATCCATGATATTGATGTCCGTACTCAAATTAACATGATTTACAAAATTACAATTTACTTCGATACCATGTTTTATTAATATATTAACATTTAGATTGCAATGCTTCACCTGATCCGATTTACAAATAAAATATTATAAGCCCAGGGGTTAAGTTATTACGTTATTCTGTTTATTGATATGCTATTTGTGATTGTTGGTTCAGTAAACATGTAGATTATTAAAATTCAAATTGGTTGACTAATGTATGTTTGTGTGATCAGATTTGAACATTTCTTGTGATCTACTTTAATAGTATATGACATATGAATTCTGATTCTATTGTAAATTATTTAAAGCATGTTTATGAAAATAACATTGAAACGTTTATTTATTTATAAATGTAAATAGATCATATAATATTATGATACATAAAAGTTTACATTCAAAAGCTTATTGACACAAATAAACGAATTTTATAACATAGACACTTTGGCAAGGTATGGTATTTTTTTATGGGATGGGGGGAGGGGGGGCAAACGAGCAGATGGGTTACCTGGTGGTAAGTGACAACTGCCGCCCATGGACACCTGCTCCTCAAGAGTCACAAGGGCGTTGCCGGCCTTTAAGATGGGAGTAGAGACAGGGGGGGGGGGAGGGAGGGAGGTTAAGGCCTTGTTGTGCTCATATACAAGCAAGAATTCACCCTTTGCTTAAGTAGTACTAGAACATTTCATCATTAGTCCTTATATATGTATATGTTCATATAGAAAGGCTAAATGATGAGATATGATTAGTATGTTATTTGTTGTTGTTTTGAAAATAGTAAGCGCTATCATTTCCGTAACCTAATGACGTAATTTTCAAAGTCACAGTCGTTTATTCGGAATGTTCCCAACGTTTTCCGAGTATATTTCGACTGACTATTTCCTCTGTCCCTTTACTAACGACGGGCATTTTATTCAAACCGTAGAATAATGAGGGAGTCATCAACTTAATAGAAGCAAAGCCAAATTACAATACAAATGACTAACACTGCCCATTGCCATTTGCCACTGTTATGCAAGAATGAAGCAAGCATATACATACATGTGTTGTTTTTCTGTTAATGGCGGATTATATTAGGGTGAAGCTATTTATCGTTCTTTTTAAATAGTTATAATACACTATCAGGTAACCCTCGTTACGTGTAGATAGCGTATATCTAGATATACTTCAGCCAAATTTGAGTGTGTATCTATAATATGTATGTATTTATTTGGTTTGCTGACAGTTGTTACATTTATTATTTTCATGCACTTAAATTATCATACACATACTTATTCTAAATGTACAACCATTTATGAGCAAACACTGCATGCTCTGATTTATACTTTTTTTTTTACGTATAATTAGTTACCAGTTTAAATAAAACAAAACAACAGAAGGTGGTTGGTAAATTAATAACTAATAACTTGTTTGTTAGAAAGGAACAATTTTATGTCTTTTATGTATTTAGAAATATATAAGTATGTTTACCAGCAGTATTTTTACTCTTAGTTCATAGTTTTAGAGTTATTATTATTTATTATCATTATTGTAGAGTATCTTTACAATGTTGCCTGATGGTAGGATTAAATCACATATCGTTGACGAAGTACTTTTGAAGTTATTAATATGACGTAGGTCCGAGAGTCTGAGGCAGCCCTACTCATATTGCTCGTGTGTTGTAAGATGACCTGTATACCTATTACGTAAATAAATGGTGATCAATGGATGTCACCGATATTTATTTACATGAGTCTTGACAGGTCCCTGGCGATAATTTCTTTAACGTTGTGTTAGAAAATGGAAACTGTTTTCATGCGATAATGAATACTTAACATTTTTGACAAGTAATGAGCAAGGTTAATAACAAGCACAAGGGTAATCTAAAACAACATGGTTAAAACTAGAGATGACCATTGCAAATCCAATGCCAATCCTTGTCCCCCGCCGTGGGGAGATGTTTAGACACTTATTTTAAGGCAAACAATAACTTTCTAGTTTTACTGCATTATAATTCAGTCTGGGCTTAAAAATATTTATTCATTTTTTTTTCTTAAATTTCGTGTTATAGTTCGTTCGCGTGCGAGATTTTCGTCAAAAAAACAATTGAATGTTAGAATTATAGTTCTTGCTTTAGTAAACGATGCCATATCGGATCTATATAAAGTTGCAAATTATCCTGTAGTCAGTCAAGTGAACTTCCAATGCACGTCATCAAGCTGCTTCTGAATTGCACTTTAGCCAAGTTGTGTAATTAGATCCGCTTCAAAGACAATGTTTAGTATTGTTTCAAAAATCTTAAAGCGTTGAGACGTTCTTAAGTCGTTCATACATGTTCATTCATTTATCACAAATTAAACGCATTTCTGTCTAAGCAAGTGTAGTTTAGTAGCGTGTAGTATTCTCAGAAGATATACTCCCCTAGTTAGAGCTGCTGAGGATGAAATAAAAAAAAAATTATATAAAAGTTTTGTAAATACTTTGGTATTTATAAGAATAGTTAATTAACGTCTTAAGGTCAAGTTAGTAGAGGCAATCGTATTAATTTATTAGCAAATTTACTGTTTCAAGCACGATTTATCATAAGAAAAAAATACTTCAAATTGTCGTATAAAGCATTCTTCATTATAATTATGTATTTTAAAGTAACATTACCAAGATATTACTTAATTTTAGTGAATTTCGTAGTTCGAAGATATTTTTTTTATATTTCGATTTTAATAATGGATTGTTTATTGAACTTGGCTTTAACAATAATTTAAAAATAAATCGACAACACGAAAGAGGTTCCCATTAATTGTACTGAAATTAAATGACTTCTCTCGAACCTATTGCTATCGTAATCGTAATGATAAGCTAAATATTCTGAGATTTATATTTAGCGTCGAAGCCGAAGCCAATGTCAAGTTTAGGATTACTCGTGCGATCAAAGGGAATTCGCTTTTGAATTTATAAAAAGGTTTCTTAAAACAACACAAATCAATTCGTGTTGTTTTAAGAAACCTTTATATAAAGCATTTTATATGTATAGCAGGCCTAAGGGTCTTTAAGTTTTTAAGAGAATGATTTGCAAC
Source organism: Euplagia quadripunctaria (assembly GCA_963859945.1). Taxonomy (NCBI): domain Eukaryota; kingdom Metazoa; phylum Arthropoda; class Insecta; order Lepidoptera; family Erebidae; genus Euplagia; species Euplagia quadripunctaria. The sequence continues at coordinate 11,595,838 of OY982575.1, read as the reverse complement.
AAAAAAGAAACCAATAAGGTTTGAATGACACATGAATAAACCCTTCAACACGAGGAGCGGGATAACTGAAGTTCTCAAAAGGTGTAAAATTTACTAAAATTCTGCAGTTTTTGTCTGTCAGGTTGGTGTCCTACAGATAACAAAAAATTAAGTTTTTTTTTAAACAAGCTTTATTACTTGTTTCAAATAACTTGTAGTTTATTTTTATTTTTAACTTTTTATGATTCGGGATTTACTATGAATCAAACGAGTCCAAACTCGATGTGGTTGCGTCGTTTCATTACAGAGTTCCTATGGCCACCTTCCAGCTCCTTCATCAAATCAGCTTCATGTAATCATAAAATTGCATTGTCACGCGATATACATATGCGTGCAAAATTTCAGCTCAATCGGAAACCGGAAAGTGTGTCAAAATTAACTTGCAAGATTTGATTACAGATAGACAACGGTAGAACTGGTATTGTGAGTAGTTATAGACAACGGTACCCACTAATTTATCAAGTTCTGCCATATGGCATATGCATATGCGTTTGCTAGGGTTGGTTGCATAAAAATTAAACTCAAGACCACAGGATTCTCTATGCTACGCGACTACGGCTAATAAAAAACTTTTTAACATAAAATGAAACCGAAGAAAAGAACTAAAAAGCAAAAAAATAATAAATATATATAATTTGATCGTTTATGTAAATAAGCTGAATACTCAGGACTTAAAAGGTTTATTAATTTTTTGGGCTAGTTTCTTTTCTTTTTGTGTTAAAAAGTTTTTTATTTTATGATTTTTTGTGGCTTGCATCATCTTTTAATACTCTGACAACTACTATCTTTTAATATATTAAATACAAAAATACTTTAAAACGCCATCAAATGTATTTTTTCTTCAAAGTATATTAAGCGGTTTCTGTCACTAAAACCACAGTTTTTATATCTAACTTCTGATTAAACGAAGGTATGGTAAACCTAAACAGGAAAGGTATGCGTTCCACCATGAGCTCAGTTTCATGGTGTGAGGACTCCTAAACGCACATGAAAGTAAACAGAAACACTATTCGTTCCTACAATTTTCGAGGGTTTAGATTAGTATTTTTAATTTAAAGTGTTTATATTATTATGCTGTTTGAAGCCTGTTTTTGATTTTTAATTAAATTTTTTGATTTGATTATTTTTTAATTAACTAACTAAATTAAATATGTAACTGCTCTATTATCTAGAACCGATGTCCGTTACAAAGTGTCAATGAACAATGTACAATAATTTGGTTGCCGCGACACAAGCCACGAGCTTAGTGCGGAAACCGCTGTTAAATCAAATGTATGTATGAATAATGAATAAATAAAAAAAAAAAAAATCCCTTAATTAGTCACCCAAAGAAGCTCTTGGCCTTAGCCATCAAAGAAGCCTATGATTATTTATATAATATTTATTATTATTATTTCCTTTTTGTTTTATTTGAAATATGTAAGTATATCTTTTTTTTATAATACACCAATCTAACAATCGTTCGTTATCCCAGATACAAGAAAGAGAAAAGAAATGTGGGCATTTCAAGTTAAAACAAAATATCGTGAATTAGTTGGGTGATAATTCAACGTTTAAACACTTTAGATAGACTTTTTCATAGATAACACTTACTTGAAATAAAGGAAGATGAACACGGCCAGCGACAGTGCAGCTAGGCTGATTGAGTAGCCGGCGAGGTATATGAGGCTTGTGACGTCAGTAGGCGACACGTTGGTGATGCGCTCCGTGCAGTTAGCATAGTTAGAGTAATTCCGCCATTCGCCTTCCATGCACAGCCTTGATGCGTTCTCTGTGAGCAGGGATTAGTTTGAGATTACGCTTGTATCTTGTTTGGAAAGTTTGAAAAAGTATAGCGAAGACGTTATAATGAGTCGCTAAATTAATTTTTCTTAGGTACAGAGTTTTTCGGCTTTAGATTCGCAATTGTTATCTCTCTTGTGTATCTTTTTGCTTAGACGTCGTGTGTATAGGGTGAATATTCCTCAGGTTAATACAACTTTTGCTAGACGCTTCGGGCCATTTAAAGAACACTATACCTACCTACAATAAAGTAGCCAACTATTGTTACATAAAAAAATGCTTCCTAAGTGAGGCAAAGTTAACTGTAAAAAACAGGCTTACTTCACTTCCTTAAGTTACGACTCCACAGAAAATATTTTAGTGCATTTAGTTTAAAATCTATCTATCGGTTACTCGTATGTAATATTCTCTATAAATGCATATTTATTATTATATATTATACCTATTATATTAAATTCATAATTTCTATAGAAATTAAGTTATTTCTTATTGTCAATCTTATGTACTCGACCGAGCAAATGTAGTAAATATATAAACGTTATAGGCACCCACAGGACAGGCTTACCTAGTGTAGGGCCATCGGACAAAGCGTGATGTTCTCTGTATACTCTTTTTGCCAAAAAATGATTTTATTATTTATCATTATTTATTATCTTGTGTACGATACGTTAATAAGGATTTCGAAAGTATTATTTTAATACCAAAGATCAAATAATCAACTTAAGCTTATACGTCTAAAATCTAAATTAATTTATTGTCATTTTTCATTCACTGTGAACTTCCTTCCTTTCTTATTTCTAGGTCCTTAAAGTCCTAATAATAAGAAAATTTATTTTTGCATTGCAGATTTGCTTCGGTAATTAACATTTACTAGATCTTTTCGTTTCTCGTCTGAAGAGAGTAACTTGAAAGGGAATAAAGCATGTTGTTGTGTTAAGAAATGGGTGTTCTGTTAAGTGTTGTAACTTATGTGTAGGCGTATGAAAGGTCGACAAGTGGCAACCCTCAGAATGGCTCTTTGAGCACGTTGGAAAGACGTTAAATGTTTTTCCTTGCAACACGCAGAGTGTTATGCAGTACGAAATGGTAATGCTGAATACGCCTCATTAAATTATTTAAGGTTAGCACTCTTTATAGAGTTTTGAATACATGTTTTAGTTTACGCACTCTTTTACAAATAAACTTGCGATTATTGTTGTTGTTGGTCTTGTTGATTGCAAGAATTTTAACTAGTGTGACATTTGACTTTTAAGTACTTGTTTTAACTGTCTACTGTTTAAAATAGGTACAACTGCATACTGCATCATTTAGTGCTAATGTGTTTTTGGTTATGTCAAGTTTGTTATTATTTTGCATTGCAAATCCAGGGTAAGAAAGTTTTAGAATATTCAGGATTTTGCAGTATATAATAGTACTGTGTCTGAATAGGCATACTGAGTTTATTTCGAAGGATTAAATTAGATAAATATTTATATAAATGATAAACAGTGAAAGGCCATATATCGTTCAGAAAATCGAGTGCGGAAATCAACATCACATTATATAGGTACTAAAGCCAAATTCGACATGGAATGTTTACTAACAAACCGTTTCTTAGCAACCAATTACGTGGTGTTAACACCACGTAATTGGTTGCAAAAAAAGAAACAGGTAATCAATTACCTGTTTGCACAGTCACAATCATTTAAAAAATATATAATTTCAAATGATTTGTAGTCGTAAATAAGACTTATGTATTTGAAATTAAATGAGTTAGAGGGTGAGATATATATAATAATGTAGGTATGAGCATTGACGGTTGCAAAGAGATACCTTTTACAGTATGTCAACCTTTTCAGTTTTTCAACTAACCAAAATCATCAAATCATATTGTTAGCGGTCTTTCTAACCTACGTGTGTGAATCAATATTCTGAGACATATTGTACAACGTTAGCTAGATCCAAACTAAGTAGAGCTTGTAGTATGTACTAGAACACGGATAAAGTATTTATATGTATAAATATATTTTAAACATACATATTATACATGGAAATACCTAAACTAGAGTATTTGCAATGAGTGGGATTCGAACCCGTAACCTATTGCATGGCAGTCGATCGAATGCACTATCGCCGCGCGGTCGTCCGAGATATTAAAATTATCCAAAACGCAAATTTTAAATATTTCATTTACTTAATCATATTAAATTTATTAGAATGAAAATGATAGAATATCATGAAAATTAATTTGTGTCCAAATAATAATAATAATACGTGTATCACAAGAATTACAGCCCAATACCAAATACGAGATTACTAGTAATGTGTGACCCACGTTACTAGTAATCTTTAAAAAAAAAAAAAAATAGCGTGTCTTCCAACACTATAAATTATTAATGTCCATTCTGAGTGTATTTTGCTATATAGGATCTCGGCAGATTGCTGCAATCGATGTACCAATAAAGATCGACATACTAAATAAAATAATAAGGCAATTTTTTGACAAACGTATTTGAAATTTTTGGAAAACAAGGGCAAATGGTTCTTAATTTGTTCTGTCTTTGCCTATTTTGTAGATAAAATAAACACACACACACACTCCACATTATCAAATCCTTACCTACTTAAGTGATGAATCAAAATTATGTTCATAAATTTTATTCAACTTTATTCACGCAAAATGCTTATATTTTATTGAACAAATAATACCTACATATTAAAAATGAATTCAGTTTTAATTATTTTTAGTTGAAAATGTTTTTTACTGTTCTTGCATAGCTTCTTTACTTTACCGATTGATAATTAATCAACTTGTAAGACGTATAGTTGTAATTTCAAATTTGTTTATTCTTGTTTTATTATTTTTTACGTATTACTTACTATTATTATTATTCTCTTTATTCATCTTTTATCATATAAATTACATTTTTAAATATGTACATAAAAAATATATATTTAAAAATATAAAAAATAGTACACCACCGACATCGGGTACAGGGACCAAGATACCGGTGGTTAGGGCTGCAAAGACAGGAACCTCCTCACTATACGGGCCGTGTCGAGAAGAACTGCCTTCTGCATCAGTCCCTTGATCCAACCGTCTAACGCGAGCCTCTTAAGGTGTTGATCGAGGCTCTTGGCTATTAATCCATGAGCCGATATGACAATCGGAACAATGATCGCCGATTCGACATTCCACATATCGACAATCTCGTGAGACAAATCCAAATATTTGATTTGTTTATCTTTTTCGACTTTCACGAGATTCTCGTCATGAGGAACAGCGATATCGATGATCATTGCACGGCGCTCTAATCGGTCTATCACCACTATATCAGGTTTATTACTATTATTAGTATTATTATGATAGTTAGATCGAATCCTAGCAAACGCAATGACAGTAAAATCGTAATGTGTTACAATAAAATATAGATAAAATTTAAAAAATCTGAATTCTAATTATGGCAACCCTAACCATGATGATATATAGTTGTTTACAAAGATTCTATATCCAATTTGGCTAAAGTATATTTTGGATACTGCAACGCACAAAAAAATATAATTAGTTTTTTTCAGTTTTCTTTATCGTTTTTAGATCTTATAGAAAGTTTTGACCACCGTGCTACAACATATGGTTGCCAGATAGAAAGAAATGAGAAAAAATGTTTAAAGTACATTATTTAGTAATCATCAGTTTCTATTGTGTTCTATTTATTTATTATTTATTTACAATGTTGATTAAGTATCCATGGTCGCATACGTATTGTGAGAGGTGGGCTGAAATAAATATATATTTATCTATATATTTATACGTGAAGCGAAAACTTTGGATCCCTTTTTACGAAAATTGGGCGGACGAAGGAGTATGAAATTTCGCACACTTATAGTTTATACAGAGAAGAAGTGACGAATGCTAACAATATTTGCTACAAAGTTAAAAAAATGTAGTAGTATGTATAAATATTTCAAAACTATTGAATTATTGAAGTAACAAATATTTGTTTCCGGTGGTATCAATTCCGTTACTTTTATCTCCGGTACATTGCGATAACAAAACTCCAATGAAACACATCAAAGCTATCGGATGTGTAGTATTTTGCGAACTGGAATTAGAAACTCCATTTTAACCATCAACATTATATATATATACATATATATATATTCGTAGTAATAACAACTTAAATGGCTTAGGTTTAGAGTATTTATGCTTTCATAAATTCAAATCTTGAGGCCGTTAAGATTGTCAAATGACCTACATAGTTTTATATTAGAATGATGTAAATGGAAATTACCTTGAAATCTTTTCTGTTACTTAAAGGAAGTAACGGATATGAAAATGACTCTTATAAAATACATTAAACATTAAAATTAACTAACCTCATTCACTTCTCCGTTTTTCCTTAAAGGGACATAAAATTTGATAAAAGGTTCAAGATCTCCTAACTTCACTATTAACTGATATTTTGGATTCGAAAATGAGTTCGTGATACATCTGGTGTTGCAAATGCACTACAGTGACGGTGTTCTATCATGTGGGCCGTACATCATTTATTTGCCACTAAGGTATATTTTTTTAAATTTAGTCTAGGTCAGAGCCAACCTCATCATAATGTTTAACAGTGAGTATAGTTATTATTTGGTAGATACAGAACATGAAATAGAGATAAAATCGATATTGTGCTCAATACTTCTTGAAGACGAACAAAAAACTAACACGGAGTTTTTCGATTTCAACAGACTTCAACATTCCTTAAGTATCCAATTTTACTTTGTTAGAAGTACAAGTATATGATGTGCTTGCGGTTTTGAATAAAAAAGTACACAAATATTCACGTAAATTCTTTTTGGTTAGTATGTAGTTTATTGGTTTAATAGTAGATATCGTTGCTCAAGTATTATTATCAACTGTTTTTTGTTTACATTTTTTTTTGTAAATATGTTATCGAATAAAACGATCTAGGAATGTATCTTGATACTATCGAATTTAAAATTTAAGGAGCTTGCTAACCCTCAAGGAATCTTTACAAACATGCAATGACCTTATCTATTGAGATGAAAATAAGTAGTAATACTTACGTGTGTCGTCGTACTGGACGCCATGAAACTCGCTGAAGCACTTTTGTACGGCAACTGTGTTCCATGGCGTTGGGTCCCAGCATAGCAATCCATCGTAATACGCAGGGCAGAACTTGCTCGACAAATTGACGTTCTGCGACTGGCACTCCTCCATTTTTGCAGTGACATTGTCTATAACTTCCTGAGGGTACAACTGTATGTCCTCCAGTTTGACGGTATTTTCTTTCTTCGACTAGCAGTAATTTGAGCTGAACAGCTTTGGTTCTGTTCTTTGGTTTGACTATTTACACTATAAACTTAGAGTCACATTAATCACTTTCACAGATCTATCTGATCCCAACTTCCGTAGCTCCATGCAGGTGCTGGAGTTCAATTCACTTATATCTCAGGTGTTTTGCGTGCCACGCCTGACTGAAGCGGAGTCTGCGGAGTACCTCAATGTCTCCAGTAAGAACGACATTACCATGATAACGTTGTTTGCGCGAGGCTTGTGTTCTAACTTATCAAGTGATAACGTTCCGAGAGCAAACATCGGCAGTCTGTGCGAGTATTTGCGTATCGTGCAAGGAACTTTAGTTTTTAATTTAATTGCCTACGTTCCATTTAAGCCTTGATGTCCCCGTAACCTGTAAAGAAAAACATTTGTCATGATACCGCATAGATAGTGTTGTGTCAACTTAAATTATAATTTTATAAGAAGTGGTAGAAACGGTTGGGATTGAGATATATGGATACGTTCATCATAAGTCACCTAACCTAGAGCATATAGAACTGCGCGTACCGACTGCAAACACACTATGTCGAGTTGAATGAATTTGTAAGTCAGTAATATAAATGATCACTACATATTATAAAACAAAGTCCCCCGCCGCGTCTGTCTGTCTGTCTGTTCGCGATAAACGGAAAAACTACTGAACGGATTTTCATTCGGTTTTCTCCAATGGATAGAGTGATTCAAGAGGAAGGTTTATATGTAGTATACATGCATTGTATTGTAGAGAAAAGTCGAGAAATTCAAAGATTTGTAATGTCATGTCGTAACAAACATATTTTTTGTGCGCTTACATTGCAAACGTTGGCTTAACCTTACGAGATAGATCAAATTGATGTACTACGGAATTGTATATCTTAAAAAGATCAATAAAAAAATCCGCAATGGTATATGTTTATCTGCTAAGGATAACCCACAGTAACCATTTTTATCTTTTACATATTTCAAAAAAATTATGGGTTATTTATCAAACTATTTTAAACAATACAGTATTATTCCTCATCCAATTAAATACATTAGGTACGTTGTGCATTTCATGTAGATCAAAACTGCCCTTTACAGCATATAATAAAAATGAATATCTTAGAAGATATCAGAGATTTAAAAAACGGAGGCAGAGCGGTTGGCGGGCCGAACCGATTTTGATATTTTTTTTTGTTAGATGGGGTACCTCAAGGGTGGTCCCATATCAAGGAAGTCAGGATCTGATGATGGGATCCTGATAAAATTGAGAGAAATCCTCGAAAATTGTAGGAACGAATAGTGTTTCTATTTACTTTTCATTACTTTATGAGGTTTTTGCGTTTAGAATCATCATCATATCATGTAGCTGAGCTAATGATGAAAAAAAATCATATTATAAAAATCTTCACTACATATCACTACATATTATAAAACAAATTCCCCCGCCGCGTCTGTCTGTCTGTTCGCGATAAACTGAAAAACTACTGAACGGATTTTTTAGACAGAGTGATTCATGAGGAAGGTTTAGGTGTATAATTTGTACCCGTGCGAAGCCGGGGCGGGTTGCTAGTACTACAATAAAGCCATATGATGGACATAAATATAAAATGTTAGACATTCTAGTATTGATACTTATTTATTATTGTAACATAAATAGAATGTCGCAAGGACGATTTATGAATGTTATAGTGTTATTGAAAACAATCACTGTACATTCAGTTAAATAACAGGGTATTTGTTATGGTAGTTTCATGAAGGTGATTGCGTAAGATTCTACAAAAAATCATTTAAGGGAAGTAAAATAGCGGTTATTTCCAGATAAACACATTAATTAAACTATGTTCCTCAAGTAAAAAATCAGCTAGGGATTAACGCCCAAGTACGTTTTCTTTTTAAGTTACCAAAATGGGTAGATTCTAAATTGTTTCGATACAAAACATTCGGGTCTCAGAAGGCAGTGATCAGAATTATATTTTCACACGTAGTGCAATCTTTTACGATGAACGGAAATTAAATTTCTAATTATGAATAAATAAAGAAAATCCTTAATTCAGCCATTTCCTTTCATTCCTAATCATAAAATCAACTGTTCTCATTTTATTTAAATGAAATGAAATGTCTGTTTAGTGTTAATAGTAAAACTACAATTAAAGTGCTTTCCTTCATCCTATTTGAAATTATGCTTATAAATTTTATTTTCATTTAGCAAAAAGTACTGCTCAACCTTGTAACAGCAGTTACATCTACGGAATGAATCAGACAAAAGGGACGAAGTGATGGTCAGTATAATTTAATTCAGCGCAGACACCAGTAGCGGTAGCAATTAAACATTTAAGACAAATTTTATAGACTTCCTTCTCTTTGATTTTATTTCCGTCTGTTCTTTGGGACGATTAATATATTTTGTAGTGCGGTATTAAAACTAGACTGTTCAGACAGTAAATATGCGGATGGATCCGAATGAAAACTGTACTGTTTAGAATTTACCAAAATTACATGAAAAGTTTAATGTCTTTTGAGTATTCGCTTGTAATATATATATTAAGATCTTGGTTATTACAACACTGAACTTATCTATTCTGATACATATATATGTAATCATTGTCTCTATGTACTTTATATAATATATACATGTGTAAATATAAGCTATGTATTTCGTATAAGAATATATACATTATGTATATATATAGGTACATACTATAGTTATATCCATACTTATATTATTTTGTCACAGGTATCAAGGACCAAAACCAGTATGGTATCGCTTGGCCTTTGTTCATTATTCATTTTATAACATTCAGTTTACACGAAATGTAATTACGTACATACGTAAAGTCTATTTAGGTATATTTAACAATAAAACAAAACGAGAAATTATAATGGTATTTTTATGGGTCTAATTATTTTAATGAATATAACATTACTAAATGCAAAACATAGTGTGCTTCCTATATACAATATCTGGAATGATTATATTATTCAGACGTAACTAACAATGTAAACAAAGCTAGGAAGTAAATTTTGATTGAATATATTTCTATGTATGTGTGTGTATGTGGCTCGGATGACAATATTATTAGACCAGGAGCCGACCGCAAAAATACCTATATCATCGGTAACCCGCTATAGCAACCCTATGAGACCGGGTGAAGTAATGATGGACGGGGTTTTCAATACAAAACGCAAAAAGCGATTCCGTTGTTTGCGAGATGATTGTATAAAACGTGAAAAAAATGGTACGGTTAATAATTTTTTTTTATAAAATTCCATAGCCAGGAGGTGGGTAGTGGAATTCTTCAGTGGATACTAGTAAACCCCATGAGTTTGGGCTCATATGATTCCTTTTGTCAAGACCAACAGATAGGGTTGTGTAATGATGGCCTGACGGTGGATAGTGGATCATTTCAGTTTTTAATTCGGTTCGCTTAAAGCGTGTTATATAAGTATACAATTGTTAATTAATTGCGTGTGTTAATTTTTGTATAACAAAGTTAGTCGTATGTCACACAGAGTCTATAAAACGCAATTGCCAGTGTGTAAACTTGTGTGAGGATTCAAAATTATCATAATATTTACATATATAGTTGGCGAATAATTAGAGGAAAATGTTAGTAGAGGAAATTGTTAAATACAAGTTTCTATGATGCGTGACAACAACATTAAATTCGACACATGGTCAGCCGACGTCAACCCACTGTGGGGTAGGTATAAACCTCTTCCTGTAACTCCACGGTTTTGTGCAAGCCACATCCAATGCGATCCCGTCAGCTCCTTGATGTCGTGGCGAACTTATAAAAGGAGACGTGTTTTATTCCTTTTTCAAATTATTGTGTTAATAGGTCAATGTCATTGTTAAATGCCGGATGGAAATATGAAAATATATCACATATTATATAAAATTTAACAACTGTTAATACATGTTTAAAGAATCACTAATTTATACAAAGACTCTGAAATGGAGCGACAGGCAATTAGATTCCATTGAAGCCAATTAGCGTAGAGTTCAACAGACCCCGATATCAGATCACCGTTTCTGTAATTCACTTATAAAACAAGTGTCTTTGCTAGAAACTGAGAAAATTTTGTTACAACGTTTAATCTTAATAAAATATATAGTCTTGTACATGAGAACCCGTAATAGTAGAACAGGTTATACGTTGTTAATGAATTTGTAGTTAAAGGTACTTTTGAATCATTAGTGGCAGACGAGGTGTAATAAATAAATACAGCCAGCTTTTTGCAGTACGTACAACAAACCCTACCATTGATCGCTCATTTCCTTTAGGCTACTAAATTTGCTTACTTTCCACTCAATATTTTCATTCATATGTTATTATATAATCAGATATTTCATAATACCTATTTATGTTAATGGGAATAAGGAGTAAGGGTTTAATTTTATTTAAAAAAAAAATCATCATTAATCATATTGTCTTAGTATTCGATCAAACCTTCTCATTTAGAAGAAAATACAAGAAATATTTTTAATGTACAATTCGTGTCTAAGATTTAATTTTTATTTATTCGTGTTTAAGAAGTTAATAAGAATTATCTTATATTAATATAACACGTTGCGAAATACAACTTGATTCTTTTTTAAATTTAATAAAGAAACACAATTGTTACTTGTATTTGGATTAAGTATAATAAAATGTTCATTATAGTGCTACAAAAGTTATGTATGTTAAAAGTTATATTCATAACAGAAATTTACGGAATTTTTCGATTTCACTTTTATATCGATACACATTTATTTCATACTGAATAACAGGTAACAAAGATAAGCTCGGGTTAAACTCAACATTTCGTTTTTCAACAAAATTATGCCCTCGGGCCTTTAACAATACGTTCAACTTACAACCGACCTTTTTTAATAATTTTCCTGTAAACCTACACAGCAAAGGCAACAAAAAAAGAAAAATATTTGCGTAGTTAATTGCTGTTTGTTTTTTGTAGTATTTGAATAACTTACTCATACTTTACGTTGACACTAATCAGTCGACTTACAGCGTTAGTTTTCAAGTGAGGTTATTTTACATAAAAACATACATATTTCATTGAAGTTATGATCTAATAATAAGAATTATACAGGTTCTTTCAGTTTCCATACGCTGAAAACGGATAATGTCACATTTTCAATTTATTGTATCGAAACTGTTCTTGAGTATACATTTTGCAATTGATTACATCCGAGAGTAGGTTGTGTAAAAGAGATCGCCGCTTCCTTATGAATTCAAAACAACATGAAATCTTACAAAAACAACCACACAACAACAAATCCACCATGGACAATCCACCTGAATTACTTCTATCAACAATTTTACCATAATATTACCATACCTGTAATTTAGGTTAATAGATAATAGGTAATAATAATAACGAGATTGTCGACATGTGGAATGTGGATTCAGCAATCATTGTGTTGATAGTCATTTCGGCCCATGGGTTAATTGCTAAGAGCCTCGACCAACGCCTTCAGAGGCTCACTTTAGGCAGCTGGATACGGCACGCATAGTGAGGAGGTTCCTGTCTCTGGAACCCAAACCACCGGTAACTTGGTCCCTGTACCCGATACCGGTGGGACACTATTTTTAAATATATTTTGTATTTTTTTTATTGTAAGTATATTTAAAAATGTAATTTATATGTATATGAAATAAATGAAGAGAATAATATTAATAAAAACATTTATTTGCCATAAAACATGGTATAAAAGGTCTTACAGTGCTAAAGCTATTACATACATAGCATGCAAATTTTACAAGTAGGTATAGTTATTGATCTAATTTATGTAGTTTAACTATTTAAAACTATTTATCAATGAACTCTTTTACGGAATAGAAATTATGTTCAATGAGCTATACATACAATTTCTTTTTAAGTTGCTTCCAGTTTAATGTTTACAAATTGAAAAGTAATTTATTATACATACGTATACACATAGCTACACAGTTTTGATTATATTTTGTGGACCTAGGAATATCATTTAAAACAATTTTATGGGGATCTCTCCTGTTTCTGGAATTAATATCATTAGCGGTTTTGAAAAGCTTTTTGTTTTTTGCTACAAACATACAAATCTCGTAAACATATAAAGACGGAATCGGTAACAAACCAAGTTTTTTAAAAATTGGTCGGCACGAGTCGTCAGTTTCTTGCCGCATATAGCTTTGATGCATGTTGTTAGCGCGATAAATGCTCTATTTTGTTCAGTACTATTGCCTCATATTATGAAACCATATCGTCATTCAATCATTACTACGAGTAATGATTCGATGTATGCACGATAAGGCATAAGGGCTGTTTTTAAATGGTAAGTATCAAAGGTATTGTAATCAAAAATATCTAATAAAATAGTAAATGTTCAAACATATTTAGCTGTTTGTGGTATGTTAAAAACCTCAAAAAATTAAATAAACATAATATTTGTGACAATAGGTGAGTGCTGGTTACAGCTTTTCCGGTACAAGATTCTATAAAGTTTATGAGGGTAGGTGCCGAGTTTTTTTAAAGAGAAGAAGTTACCAACATTAAAGGTTTGAACAAAAAGTGCATGGAATGATATGTCCCAAACAAAATACATAATTATACTAAACGAATTACACAAATAATTGCTTCATGAGGGAATCCAACCCTGCACAATGTAGATGCCAAGGTAACCTCTTAGGCCACTACCATACAACAAATCCGATGACAAATTTATGAAACAATGCAGCACTCCTGAAACCTTCAACAGACGACATTCTTTTGTGCCATTGAGCACGAACCATTTTCGACGCAAGCGTGTTGTTCTAGTACGCGCGGTGGTTCGTCCCCGATAGTCATGGAAGTTCAAAGATTGAGAAAAAGACTTAGAGGAAAAAAAATAAAAGTTAGAAAATACTTGAAAATAATTGATTGACTTATGAATAACTAATTAATTACTTTACCGGTAGAAATTGTAGCAGAAAGTGTAGGTTATATTACAGCATTAATGTAGACATAAAGCTGACAACACAAAGGATCTATTGCGAATATTTGTTTTTGAGAATATATTTGTGGTTAAGTAAGTTAGGTAGTTAGGTATTTGATGTCATTAAAAAGTAGTAACTATTTTGCAAAATAAACCACAACAGCAGTGATAAAAATCAAACGATATATAGCATTTAGTAATATTCTAAACGAAAGAGAAAGAGACAGCGAGAGAGTGAGAGATAGAGAAGCACCTTGCCTGATATGGAATTCAAACCCATTTGGTACGCGTAAAGTTCGTTTGTGTTTATATTCTCAAAAGACACTTGACCATTTCCTCATGGCTCCTTTGATTGCTTTATTGTAAATGTAGCAAAATAATTTATTTACTAATGCAGAAGTAAGTACTGTTATGTCAATTGTTATTTATATACATGTAGTTAGTTACTTAATAATGTTATGGTCCCAAAATATACGCAGTCTTTTTGTGATGACGTTGTAACACCAATCACTATGGTTTATTTTTGTGTTGCATTTAGAGTAGAATTTATTTATTAGTCAAAGAAATAACTGTGGTTAACGGTTCTTCCTTAAGTTTCTTTACCTTAAAATAGTTTCCATAATTTTACTGTAAAATATTTATAACAATGGGTGCCAAAGTTCATTGTAAAGGGGGTTAAAGTAGACGTTGGATCCGGTTTTTGACGTTTATGTAGTGTATAAGCTTTAGTCATGGACATATCTGTAGTCGCCACAGAGAGAATGAAGCGCAGTTTAGTTGTGCAGTCAGCGATACAGAGGAAGTAAACGCCGTGACACGTCAGGAAGATGGTATTTATAGATTGGAAAGAAATATAGTATTTCATATCAAAGGTTTATACACTAGTATGTATTTGTATACCTTTATGTAATTATTTTATTATCAGTACATCATTTTCGTTACTAAATTATGTTATTATAAATATATGTACATAATTTATTCCCATTGTCAACGAGTAAGAATCTGTAAATATGAAAAGAGATTTCATTTGTAGACAGACAATTTATCGGTATGATTTCGCTCGGAGAGCATCAACATAAAGGCAAACAATAACTAATTCACAGCGGAGACGCCACTTCGACATGAAATTCGTCTTGTTTCCGCCAATTTCCAAGGAAATTGTCGTTTGTAAGTCGGGAAACAGTGTGGAAATTCCAGATTTGATTGTTTTATTTTTATTTGACATTTGTTTTGTAAAAGAAGCAAATAAAATCGTTGTAAGTGACAACTCTGAGAGTATTTGTCTATCTTGAGAGACTGATATAATTTGATTTATAACACAGTCTTTGGTCTCGTTTGTTTTAACGTATATTTAAACAGTGGTATGTACTTAGTATGGCCCGTGGAGCTCCATTATGACTGTAAATATCAGTTGTAATTATCTAAGCTATGTTAATTACGTTATTATTACGCTGAAGAGGCGGCGGAAAGGGAACGGGAGAGGGTTAGTACTCCCCCGGCCCGAAGAAAAGGCACCAGGCGCCTTAGAGCGCAGAACGATCTCCGGTCTCCATGAACGCTGGCCTAGGGGCAACGGGTGAGGCTGCCCGTTACCCTATCAGAAGCAGGCCTGAGACGGTGGCGCGACATGTTTCATGTGCGCCTCTCTACACCGGGAGGGGGTCAAGGCCTTCCGCACGCAAGGGTGTGGCTGCCTTCAGCTTAAGAGGCGGCCAAGGTCTTTTTTCAAGGGTATACCCGAGTCCCTTGTACTTTGTACACACCATAAAAAAACGTTATTACTATAGTGATTGTGTCGAGTGAAATAATCTCAATCCATTCTTATTTTACTATTATTGAGCTTCATGCTGTCATGTCATCACAGGATCGTCTGGGTTTATGTCAGATATAATTCAACGCCAGGTAATGGAAGGATGCTTAGTGGATATGTATGTGTCAATTTTAATCTAGGTTATAGAATTGTCTTTGTCTGTCTCATGAACTTAGTAAACTACCTTAAGTATAGTAAGTTTGTGGTCTGTCTAGTCAATATCAATGATAAGCCCGGTTATTTTTCTCAGACTTTTTTTTTTTTTATGGTATAGGGGGCAAACGAGCAGACGGGTCACCTGATGGTAAATGACTACCGCCGCCCATGGTCACCTGTAACTCGAGAGTAACAAGTGCGTTGCCGCCCTTTAAGGTGGGAGTAGGAGAAAAGGGGAAGGGGGAAGAGTGGGAAGAGGGGGGGGGGGGAGAGGGGAAGGAGGGGAATGGGGGAGAGGGACGGGTTAGGGCCGCCGGTAATCTCACTCACGCGGCGAAATGCAATACAAGCATTGCTTCACTGCCCGTTTTCTGTGAGGCCGTGGTATCAAGCGGAGTCGAGCCGGCCCATACGTGCCGAAGCATGGCTCTCCCACGTTTTTTGTTTTTAATTTTTTTTTTTAACGGAATGTCATGTAACATATTAAAATTCGTTTCATTAATCATTAGTCCTACCGTAACAATATTAATCTCAGACGGCACGCAATATGAATGACGTATACTTACGAAGTGGAAGTGTGAATGAATGAACAAACAGTGTACAGAGAGGACTGTATTCAAAGGGCCAGCAAATAGCACCAGCCAATTTTATGATAATCTATATCCATTCATTTATATAAAGTACTGGACTACTTCATATAAATGAATGGATATGACAAGCACATGGGACATTTAGTATTTAATTTTAATATGCTATACGGTAGCGATAACGTAGCGTAGTTAACGTCTTAATTGCAAGAGTATTTTTGCAATAGTTGTCTATGGGCGTATTTGAAAAATTAGTTAATTAAAAAAGAATTGCTGCGTTCATTAACTTCAATAATCCCCATGAAAAGTGATTAGATAGTCTTCTTATTTTCAGTAGACACGCGGCATTGAATAAACGAAATTAATACAATGCATTTGTTTGCCATATTTTTTTTATCATAGATATATGACGCAGGAGCAGTCTCATTTCTTAGTTATTCATTCAATATTTTTTATAAAAATATGCTAACAAGTTGTCGTTTGACTCCATGCCAATATTGTTCGGTATTACTAATATTCTACAGTCTAGACAGCTAATAATCTTATCACTTAATGTTGTAGGTTCTAATATAAACATCAAAATCGAAATAACGAGGTCATTTGGTTTATAAATAATAATGTCCATCCATGTCCATTTTGTTAAGACGCTACGATTAACGAACTGAGAAGATTATTATAATTAAACTTTGTTTTATATTTTGTGGCTGTGACGTATGAAAATGCTGGATGGTATTATCCAGCATTTTCATACGTCACAGCCACATACATACACACACACACATACATGCTACAGAATATATTATACTTTGTATACAAATTTGGACCACAATACTGAAAGCGACCTAAAGTTTACTGTTTTAGAAGTGACTAGCGATGATAAGCATTCGGTATCGTCTTGGCTAATGTATATTACATCTTCTGTTAATTTACAAGAAATTCGGAGGAACAGAGTGTGTGCTCTGCACAGACAGAGACTCAGAAGCAGCAACGCAAAGAAATTAAAGAGAATCGTTGCCATCTCCGTTGCTTCGGTTGCATCATGAGGTTTTTCCTGGCATGTATTTCACTGTACAAATCGAACCTACTGGGTGAAAGTGGGTTTCATTGTGTTAAAAGATAGACAGAACAATTATATATTATAAATATTATACAAGCTCTCAATAGATAATTACGATACTAGATTTCCTGAAAGTTTATTAATTCTTTATGCTGGTTATTAAGAAATGCCAGAATAATAACAATATTAAGTGTATTTGGTTTTTCAAGTGGCCATACACCCTTCAACAACATGTTGAAAAGTTTTTTTTTAAATCAAAATCAGTGCTCTGTTCGCCTAACGTTCTGTGCGTCGCGTCCAAGTTATGGCATTCATGACTGTCCTGCGGAGTTAACAATCCTTCGTTTAATGAATAAATTTAAGACACTCGGGTCGTGATCGATGAAGCAGTGCCTATACATCAAAGAAATGCAAGATCGTTGGAAAATATTATTGCAGTTCGGGACAGTGTGCAACAAAAAAAAACCAGACAGTCGATTTCGCGTCGTGCGCTGGGTCTTTTAGCGACATGAATTTGGTGGAATTTGCGTCAAGGCTTGGGTTTTCATCCACATAAAGCTACGACCACAGGCAGCACCGTGTGTTCCCTGATTGGGCTTTAGAATATTTGGCGGCTGACCCTGCTTTCGGATCAAAATCATCTTCAATTATGAGGCTCATTTCTGGTTGAATGGCTTTGAAACAAAATTGTTGGATTTGGTGCGACGAAATAGAGGCACCTGATGAATTCACGGCACATACATCAGGTGCGTCTACATTTATTCGCAGATGCGCAAGGAGCCGCGCTCACTGTGAACGACGATACATATTTTTTGTGGCCTAGGAGAGATGGTATGGATCTCACAAACATATAGTTCCAATAGGACGGCGCCACTTGCCATATAAATTCAAGGGCTTGTCATCCCGCGTGGTGGCGACATCAACTGGCCACCGAGATCATGTGACTTAACACCACTCGATTACTTTCTGTGAGGTTACGTGAAAACTCTGGTTGCAGACAAACCATGGATTATTGTAGCCCTGAAGGTCAACAAAACTCGCGATGAAATGATTCTTGATGAAATTGAACCCCAATTTTGCCGTTCATCCAAAATTGGTCTACGACGGCCATTTGGCTGAAAATATATTACATACGTAATATCATCGAATGTCCTTTAAAATAAAAAATAAAATTGTGGCAATATCACTTACACAAGTTGTTTTTATTTTATTTCAAACTTCGAACGCTCTTAATGAAAAACCATGTTTATGTACCTAACCCTGGATTCCTCTCCTTTCTCTATACGCAGAGACTGCAGGCATATCACGTTTTCATTTGCCACTTACAACCCTCGTAAGAGTTTATTAATATGTTTATGAAAGTAGTGAGTACATACACGAAACACGTACCACAAAAGATTTTATTGTTGAGCACATTGCACATGGAATGATATTGGATCGATACATACGACTCACATTCAATTAATGAAAATTATGCTTAGAATATAGAATCTTTTTAGTTATAAATTCGACCAATGAAATGTGAAAAGAGAAATGATCAGTTGTCAAATATTTGTATTAGTGCATCATCTTTATTTAAAAAAATAATGTTGCGGTTACAAGTATAAAAACTGTGTAAAAATGTATTCGAAAATTAATTTAAAAGTGAGATTTGACAGCCTTGATTTACATTAAATTACCTAATGTATAAACACCAAATGAACGCAATAACATAATATATATACATGTTAGAATACTAAATGATGGTATTATTTTATTTAAAAAATAAATTAATAAGTATCAGTTTAACTTTGGTTACAGGAGTTTTAAGCTTACGAATTAGCATTTCATTAGCTTTACTGTTTGTTTAAAGGTGCCCATTCTCCTTAGTGTGTTGAGCACAGAATGGACAGCAAAAAATGGTATAATAGTTGTGTGTAAAAAATACATGTAGCATTTGAAAGAAAGAAAGAAAAATGTTTATTTTAACATAGTACAATACATATAAATGATAGGTATAAATAGCAGTTTTTTAATAAACAATAAAAATTTTACACACTTAATCACTTCAAAAATCCCGGGCACATGTGTGAAATCGAGATTCCTTACCGGACACCTAAAAAAAAAGCCGATTCCATTTCTTTTTATTTTTTTTAAGTTAAATAGTTTGTTCATCTAATAATTATAAGTTGCCCTGGCACAGAGTGTCCGGGTTTTACCCGGACACTTTTTGAAAACCCCACCCGGACGCTCCCGGACGCCCTCTAAACTAGGACAAATCCGGTGAAACCACGACGGATGGCAGCCCTAATTGTGCCAGACAGAAAATATTATATGTACTAGCTTTTACAAGAGGTTTGCGTGAATGTAGATTGTGTCTATCTAATCAGGTAGGTCCCTTTCCCGTAGTATCCCTTTTGAAAAGTACTTTTTTTCTGGATGAAATGTATTCTATGTACTTTTACTGTACCGCTGACATCATGTGTGGGAAATTTCATGATGATCGGTTAAATAGTTAAAGCGTGAAGGCGTACCAAACTAACAAACAAATAAGCAAACAAACTAAGTTTCGCATTTTATAATATTAGTAAAGAATATTGCAATGGATAAATTGAGAATAGATTTAAAAACTTCTTAAGTGCTGGCCACAGCTACAGAACAACATTTTAAATATTTCACTAAAAATACTTTTTAGAGACCAATTAAATGTATGTGTAAAATACTTAATTTTATGGTACAAAAAATATTAAGAGTCACCTCGTTCAGACGTAGTGTCCTCACTGGATCGAGAATGGGCATTCCCCTTTTATTGAAGATAAAATTGGAATTTGGTGCACTTTGTTTGACAATTTGCCGTTCCAGTGACAATGATCGGTTTTGTACATTTCGAATTTCTGTGCATAGGAATGAAATTTATATATATATAGAGAAACCAATTTATTTTTCAATATTTGTACACCGTTTATATATGATTATATGGTTATACGTTTGGGTTTTAAAATGAAACTGATAGGTCTGTATGCTCATACCATTCTACATACATTTCAACAAGAAGAGCTGAAAATTAAATACCTGCCTACGACCTGTGATAAAGAGTACTCCTATAAAAAAACCCTCATGAAATTTACTGCGCTACTCAAACAACACTTTTCTAGTTGTTCTGAATAAAGAAAAAAAAAGATAGTAATTGGCTGACACTTGACACTAAAAGAGAAGGTTCTATAATTGGCAATAGAATACCCCTTTAGCTTAGCTAGTTTTATTATTTTTTAAATCCTTTTAATTTTCAATTTTTTTTTCAACTTTAAAGTATTATTAAAACTAGGGATCGCCTGGTGGTCAAATTTCGACCATAGTTCAGTTTGGGTTAATTTCTTTGGCCAGTTTAACTTGAGCTGTCATTGTACAGACTTATGTACCATGATAGGTCAACATAATCTGTGCCCCCGCCAAGACGAGACAACAGAAGCCCAGGGCACTACCTATCTTTTCTCGAAGCGTTTCGTCGTATTTTTGTACCTTTATAGATTCCGCCTGGACAGTGCTAGAATAGAAAGTCCAAATTCTGAGGATATGATATATCATACTCTATAGAGTAGTTATTAAACATACCAAGTTTCAAATGTATAGTATTACTGGAAGCGTGAAGCTTGATGTAGCCATTTTCAAGTAATTTTTAAATTTGTAACCCATATTACTTAAAAAATTTACCTTTCTGCATTTCTTCTATACATAAACTTTAAGTATTCAAAATTTCACCTTCCTCCATTCATTAAATTTTCCTTATAATAAGTACGATTATAGATAAGCGACTTAATCACGCATACGCCGATAAAAAATATGGTTAAATAATGCTAGTATCTAATATATTTTCGAAACGACCAAAATACTTAGCGGGGACATTAATAGAAGAATCCAAATGGTAAGGATATTGGTGAAATATATTAGCAAAACCCTTCGAAACACAAATATTCGTATCCGATTCTATCCCATCTGGCTAAAGGTCGTTTTATGTTGGTCCTTCCCACGGGAATTCCTGGATAACATACCTTTACTATCCATTACTTACAACAAACCCTGGATTACATGAACTGTGAAATATGTATTTTCATTCCTGGAAATTATCTAAAATGTTAGGTTTGATTATTGTAGCCCGCTAAGACAATGTCCTTTTGTTTCGTCAATATGTGTGGAGATTTCTACAATGAAGGAATCCCTCTCGTATCTTTGGTAGAGACTGAGTTTGGCTTTTGGTATTTTATTACTAAAATGATTACGAAACGATTGAGATTTTCTTGAATAGATTGTCTCCTGTGGTTTAAAGTTTAAATTCCTTTATGACACACATTTAAAATGCAAAATTACATTGAACTGGAGATGTCACTAAATTTCATAATTTCTAACAAACACATAACACATATTATGGTATTTCTTAAGCAACTGGTTTTAGTATTTGGGTTTATTGACTTAATGATATTTTTATTAAACGCACGTATGTCCAGTACACAATCGCACAGATAGCCCTGTCGGTCGCCCTCACGCAATCGCTTATGGAGGCCGGAGATCGTTTTGCGCTCTCCGGCGCCTGGTGCGTCTTCTGCGGGACGGAAGAGTACTAGTTCTCTCCCGTTCCCTTTCCGCCGCTTCTTTGGCTTGCATCACTACCTCACAGAACGAGGCGGCGGAATCCCACGCACTCTCGCTCTGGACCATGCACCTGATCATGGTCTCCAGCGAGAGGCTACCCACACCGATAGCCGCCGCGAGGTCAGCACGCTGCTGCACCCACGCAGTGCACTCCACCAAAGTGTGGAGTGCGGAATCCTCGCGGCAGCCCCCGCAGTGGTGGCACACAGACGTCTCCCGGCCATTATTATTGAACCTAAGAAACTAGCAAAAAGTAATTCACAACAAAAAAAAAAATTCAGAAGAATTTTACGTCTTGAACACATATCTTACATAAATTTCCCAAAGGACCCGGCTTCTTTTTGTGAAAAGGAAGGTGTCTCTGTAAAGTAAAGATTCTCATTATTTTCATTATTAACTGCAAATAAAATACACTACGCAGTTGAATTCAAATGTGAATATTATACCAGGCAGCTTCAAAAAATGCGCATTATGTTTTGCATTTAGGCGTAGTTTGCACATTGGTAGAGGACTTGTTTTTTTAGGACGTTCGCTTGATAAGTATCTTTTTTTTTATTATAAAACGTTGTATGTTAAAAATATATAAATATCATGATTGTCGACCAGTTAAACGCTTTTTAATTTTAGAAAGGGTGTCAGCTTAGGAGTAAGGGTAAACTGCAACTTACAAACACTAGCAAAATTTTGGAACGGTCGATAGGAAAAATCTTTTTATGTCATATTATACAAGTAATAAGTCTTGTATTAGAATAGATTTAAAAACAAAGCAATATTTAACAATATGGAGAAGTATACAATCGTATAACATTTAATGTTTCCTGTTTTAAAGTTGTAGTAAAAACAGCTTTATGTCAAGTGTTAATGTCAACATTTTCGTAGGTCGCTGTTGTCTATTCAGGTTTACAAATTAATTACGAAACGATTAAGTGTAAATAACTTAACAAAACTCCAGTGTAATCAAATGTAACCCGTAACCCTACCTTTTGCTAGAAAATTGGTTTATATGGCGGTTAATAGTTAAGTGATATTACGGGCCCGCATCAGCAAGCCATTCACTGTTATGTGTTTGTGGAAAATCGTTTCAATTTACAACGACATTAAAGTTATAATAACTGTCTCAGACCTATTTAGGTGTAAAGTGGTGCTTGGATAGAATATTACGTTAATATTAAAGCTATTATTTGGTACAGCTAACTTCTGATGCTGTAAATATTGGCCCAATATAGATGGATGTAGAATGTGTTCATACCACGCTACCGAACTATATACTAGAAGTGCCCATGACTTTTTTTAATTAGGTTGTTCCACTATTTTTAATCCATATGTTAGTAAAACAATCTCTTTGTTTAAGTTCCACGGTTTTGTAGTAAAATTTTCTCCATATGCTAACCATTTCAGTTCAAAAGATGGGAAATTTGTGACAAATAAGACCGAAATCTAAAAGAAGGATGATGAAAGAAACTCAGTGGAATAAAAACAAGACAAAATGCTACGTAGACCACTCATGTGTTACGGTTATGTGAAAATAGACGGTATTTACCGTTTTGCGATAGGTCAACAAATCATTAGAAACGTCGGTCAAGGTTTTTCCAAATCAGCACCTAATTAGGTAAACTATAATAATGACATGAATATAAATTCACTTCATTCACCTCGTATCAGTACAAGAATGATTGAGCCACAAATAGTTGATATAAGTTATTTTAACATTAAATTTCTTCTTAGACGAGTCTCCTTCTTTTTTAAGGCAAGCGAACCAATAATACGATTCTGTTGAAGTGAACGTGGAAACATGAGAGTATGTATGTATACCTATAGAATGATCAAACTATGGGTTCAGAAAAAAACGTAAGTATCATTTATTAAAAAAAAATATACGCACATATTATTGACGAAAAATTCTCGTTAGTATTTTCTCTTCATGACCGAGCGCTCTCAGCGATATCTATTTATAGTCATTAATTCTCTATATCAACTGTAATCACGGTAATCCAACTCCATAGCTTGGCATTTAATTTCTTACAAAAATTAAAAAGAGCGACTGATTAAAGGAATAAAGCGGCACATTCAAAACTTTACGATAGCTAGCTTTCAACCACAATGTTGCCCGATTTACTCGGGCAATATTGTGGTTAAAAGCTGACTATACTAGTAATCAGACGCTATTCATTCGATGAACACTACAGACTTATCCCAATAATCCAATCGATAGTACCGCTCAGGTAGACTATTATACATTTAACGTTCGGACACAGAATGCCACTCTCACACTAACTAGAGTACTAAAGCTATCAACTTGTACGGCACTAGTGAGGTACTTTTTGCAAAGTTTAATTAATGTATTTTCTTTGTTCGTATTGAAAATTAAATACTATGTAAATGGTTTTAACACGAACCCACTAATTTAAAGCGTTTGACTACGTAAAACCCTTGTTATATATAGTCAAATTATGTGAGATTAAAATGAAGGAGAATCCAGGAAAAGGAAAATTCTGACAGTGCTCGTTTTGCGTGTGCACTGCCACTCCCGGCAATAGGTTTGATGACAAACACACCCTACTATTGAAACTACTAAAATTAGTCTTAGTGTCAGAGGTATGTTTTTTTTACATAATTTTGGTTTTTTAGTGCCAAAATATAAAGAATTAATATTAATAAGTTTTAGTGAAACACTAAAAAATAGTAAATTTAATCAATTGTAAAAGTATATTTGCTGATTATAATTTCAGATAAAATAAATGGTACTAATATCAAAATTACTTTCGTAGTTTTCTTGTGAGATTGAAGATTTTTAGATATTTATGAACATGACTTAGAAGTCAGTGATCAATGGATTAGAATCCATTTTAGCATCATAGATTTAATAAGCCATGTAGTAAACCTTGAAAAAAAAAAACGTTACGATAATATATTATATAATAGGAGTATTTATTTTAAGTTTTTTTACATCAAGTTTTGTACAATAAGTATATAAAAGTGACGGTGATAGGAATTAATAGAGCTAATAAGGCTTTAATGGAGAAAAAATAAATATATTTTTATTCAAAAATAATAATAAAATTCTAAGTATAATTTTCAAGTTACGTGAAATGCCTGTAAAAGGTGAATCATCTTTTTTTTAAAGAAAATACTACTTATACAGTATAAAGTCATTACACCGGTAATGTTTGAATCAATATGAAATAAGTCGACCGTGAGTGCATGATAAGGATAACTGAACGATTATATTGGTGATGAGCAGTTCACATAGGCTATTGTAACCTACATAAATTACAAACCGACCGAATAAAAAGCGAGAAATTAATATTTAAAAATAAAATAAAATTTTACTAGAGGGTGTTTAATGTAGGTAGCGGTCTACCACTATAATTAAGATTTATTAAACATTGCATTTTTTCTAATGCTCATTACACCTGCGGTTTATTTAACTATCTAGAAGGTTCTAGATGAGATATTTCCTTCTTTCTAATGTCTAGACTCAGCTATGGAAAATTATAGGATAAAATATACAGCTTAACTTACTTTTTTTTATAGATAATTATAGTCAACAATAATTGGCGGGGTTGGAACTCACAGATTGTCGATCGTAAATCCGGATCCTTAGCCATTACGCAACCCACTTGAGTTATATAATTTGAATATACATTACTTGTTTTGAGGTTAAAGTCCAGATGCTGTAGATAATTAATTCAGAATTACAGACTCTACCTATCAAAATATTTGTTTAAATATGAAAAGGGATCCCCGCTTGTCTATCAAAAGTATGGTTGAATTGGATTAGATTGACCGGTTGTCGATTCTTTTCTCTAAAGGATCATCGTATTTACAAAACGAACGTGGTTGTCCTCGGTACCCTGACACGCCCGATGCGATGTAATAATATTCAATCACCAATGACGCCGACCCGAGAAAATATAATATCAATTGATCACCAATACATCCGCCGCGGTGGGGATGCGACGCGTACAATGTGTTGTTGACCCAAATCAATGGATTATAATTATTTATCCCGGAAATGAATGCATGTTAGTTTTATCATTAAAGCTGGTTTATTTTGTAAACTTTAGTTTTATATTTAAATGTTTTTTTTTAAGAGGGCTATTCATGGCTGAAGGATAGGGTTTTCTTGTCTTGTTGTTTAGTAGGTCATTGAATAAACCGTAGTTTCTGAAGTTAGAAAGCGGTAACAAGTCTATTGAGAGATTGTTAAATGAGATTTGACAATTAAGTATTAATTATAAAGAAGCCATTGTTCATGCAAATTAATCACAGTTTCACTATTTCTTATTCTACTCTTAGTAGATTATATTAAATAGCATGTTGGTTATTTACGCATATATAAACATTTATGAAATTCAGAGAGCTTATATTACTTAGAATAGCTTAACGAGACTTTCTCGCTCTAAAATACCTCAACAAATTAATGCATCTTGGAACAATACTAAAGATGCAGTCTCCATAAATACACTATATAGTAATGATGATACGTAATACATCGGCAGGAAATACGTAATGTATCAATAACTGCACAATTATTATTACCGCCACAGTGCAGTTTTACTGCCACGCAGTGAAATTTTACCGCCGAACTAACATAAAATCTACCGAGCTACATCCAGT
This sequence comes from Euplagia quadripunctaria, assembly GCA_963859945.1. Classification (NCBI taxonomy): domain Eukaryota; kingdom Metazoa; phylum Arthropoda; class Insecta; order Lepidoptera; family Erebidae; genus Euplagia; species Euplagia quadripunctaria. The sequence goes on along the minus strand of OY982575.1, from coordinate 11,568,919 downwards.
TTATAAGTCGATCGACTTTAAAGTCACGTCGTTCCGCTATCTCCTTAATGCGGGGAAACTACAGCAATAGTTATGAAACTGTCTTATAAGGCTTTTAGGAATATCATTTCACAAATACCTAGTACAGCCTCTACTAGATATTCCTAAAATGATACCTATACTCTAGAGGTATCTGTAAAGATTGGGGGGTATTTCGGTTCCCGGTTATAGGGTTGCTAATGAGAGTAGGTTGATTAAAAGCATAACCGGTAGCCCGTTGTTCGCTATGCCAACAAGTTGTTTTGCAGCCACCTCGCAGCCACCAAATGCCAGCAAAAAATTCACACAAATGTTTCAGGGGGTTCAATTTACATACATTTATAAATATATTTATATAGTTTCCAGCAAACGGCACTGACTTACTAACTAAAACGAGTTTCCCAATTAGTCGGACGAATCGAGGCATTAGGTCGCCCCAGTTGTTTTATCGCGACCGCGATGTACTACGATGAGAACTTCTGGTGTTGGAGTGGATCCGGTAGGAAGACCTCCAGGCGGAACTTTTCACTCGCGCTCACGTGCGTACTCTAATAGAGGCCGCGGATGGATGAGACGGGTTTTATGTCATTCACTCAGTACAGGAGTTGTAAGGCACACCGTGTGATTATCGGTTTAGTTTGATATACGGCCTCACCAGTAGCCCCGGTGAGGTGAAATTCCATACGGGAAAAATGGGTGCTTTTCTCACTTCCATAAGTGAGAAAAACACCCATTTTTCTCGTGTAAATAAACAAAACAATTTTGTTTGGTACGGTCCAGATTGTTTCACCACAGGGTTGTTAAAAAATCCTGGCTGGAGGATTCCCCCCTTTCAGGAAAAGATGCTACGCGATCGCGAATATGTTGTTTTCCGACATAGACGCGAATGAAGGCACAGCTAGTAATACATAAAATAACAACATACGTAATGAACAAAGTGCAGACATCTTGTATCCATAATCATTCATTTGTAAATTTGAGTCTATTTTACATAAATCATTTGATCTTCAACTACAATTACTAAATTGTATTCCAACAAACCTATAAAAATTTACTTAGGTATAAAAATATATCGAATAATGGTTTGTTCTCTTGGTACAGATCATTATTATACGCGAACGCGGTAATATAAAAATTACATAAAATTCAAGACTACAGAAGAAGTAACGGGCGGCCTTATCGCTGTGAGCAATTTCTATCTGGCTTGATTATTTCATATTATACCACTTAAACAAATGTGGCATGAGATAAAATTTAAAATTTAGGTACAATTTTTGACAAACATTTTATGGCAAAGTGCAGCAAAAACCTGAGGTACAGTTGGCCTTAAAAAGAAAAGCTCGATGTAACGTGAATCAAGAATATATTATGTATTAGAAATGTTTGTTTAGATATCGGTTGAAAAACAAAAATGTAGCGATACATAGTAATTGTCATGGCTAATAAAATTAAGATTTTCTTATTTTTATCTGTTGTTCATATACGAAATTATTGAATTCATTTATCTTGTCATTGTTCGTTCTTTTTGTTCTCTGCGAGCAACCGTATATAGAAATAATTAATCCACCTGACAAGTTGATTGTTTTAATAATCCCTGCAGATAATAAAAGAGATCGAGGTTCATTATCAAAGAAAATATGAATAAATTGCTGTGTCACGCGGTTTCACTCGTGTTCAATGTTGTACTATGCTCTCTATATGTTAGCTAGGTTTATCAGATTGGATGACATTTCCTTTTACTGGTCTGCTACTGTGCGATCTTATATTGCCTACAACTTGCCATAGTGAACGACCTGCAGGCAAAAATATTTTTCAAAGTAAATAAATTGAGTTTAGCGAGCTGAAACAAACTCTTCAGCTTTATCATATTGGCCTATTGGTCTAGTGGTTAGTGACCCTGACTGCTGACCAGAGGTCGTGGGTTCGATTCCCACCCACAAACAATTGTGTGATGAGTATCATCATTTGTTATGATATGATATATATATGATATATATGTATTTTGTATGTATTTTTTTTCGTAGGCGGAGCATTCCAGTTCATGTAATCTGTAGTCTGGTTACCATAGTACTTTGCCTAGTTTAGGAACAGACCGCCGTGTGTGAGATGTGTAGTTATTATTATTATATTAGTATAGAAGCATGCTATTATAATTTTACTAGCTCTACTACTTTTCGAACTGTTCGTATTGTTTCTTAAGATAAATTATTTATACTTAGGAAAGATAGTAAATGATTTTCGATAATTGTTTCCACTTTCAAATTACTTCGAGATTTGAACAGAACCTTGAAAGATCTTAACAATGTCCTAGTTAAAAGTTTGCGACGTCTTCTAATGCGCATTATGTCAATGTAAATGATCTATGATTTTCCTGTCTGGGTCAACCACAGCTTCTAGAAGAAACTTCACATTAAAACTTTAGTTTGCCATTTAAACAAACGTGGCAAAAATTTAAAATTTAGGTACAATTTTTTTAGCGTCACGGTTTCTGAGTATATTTATATATACGGTAACCAAATACACGACTAGTATTCAAGTCTTAAGTCTCTTGCATTCTTCACAAACGGTGCTGATAATAATAAACTTTCGGTTCCAAAATTTGCTTTTGCTTAGAATATTAGATAAGCTACGCACGACATAATTTTTTTTTTATGGTAGGTATGGGGGAAAACGAGCAGACGGGTCACCTGATGGTAAATGACTACCGCCGCCCATGGGCACCTGTAACTCGAGAGTAACAAGTGCGTTGCCGCCCTTTAAGGTGGGAGTAGGAGAAAAGGGGGAGGGGGAAGAGTGGGAAGAGGGGAGGGGGGAGAGGGGAAGGACGGGAATAGGGGAGAGGGACGGGTTAGGGCCTCCGGTAACCTCATTCACGCAGCGAATAGCAATGCAATCATTGCTTCACTGCCGGTTTTCTGTGAGGCCGTGGTATCAAGCGGAGTCGAGCCGGCCCATACGTTCCGAAGCATGGCTCTCCCACGTTAATCTACATATCTCAATTCTCTGAAAGTTTAAATGATGCAAAATACTTGGTGTGCGTTCACTGCAATTCTATGAAGAATATACAGCATATACAGCTATAAATTCTAGGAGACATAACCTGACCCTTCAAGTTTTAACAAGTTAATTATTATGCTACTGCAACGGGTGTTGTATTGTGCACAACTCTGGTAGCGGTGCCATGTACTTTATTTTCTCTAGGGTTGGCGTGATTTTGATAAGCGATAAGTTTCTTTTTTAAAGTGGGAGAGCCATGCTTCGGCACTTATGGGCCGGCTTGACCGGAGTGATACTGTAATGTAGGTAGATATGAAACACTAATTAAAATCTCTCAGTTAAAGCAAAACGACGTATTTTTGTTGGTTCCCTAATCCTGTAGTTATTACTTGATAATTATTGCTGTATATAACAGATACCACGGCCTCACAGAAAACCGGCAGTGAAGCAACGTTGCATTGCTTTTCGCTGAGTATGTGAAGTTAACGGAGGCCCTAACCCTTCCCTCTCCCCCTCCTCACCTCTCTCCTTCTCTTCCTCTCCCCCTCTCCCCCCCTTCCCCTACTCCTACCTTAAAGGCCGGCAACGCACTTGTGACTCTTGAGTTGCAGGTGCCCACGGGCGGCGGTAGACGTTTACCATCAGGTGACCCGTCTGCTCGTTTGCCCCCTATATCATAAAAAAAAGCGAACACATAGCGTTTAAACACCATGTGTTCGCTTATCTAGATAGTACAAGATTTTCGGTAAGCTGTTCCCTTTCTTTGATGGGCCTGTTATTATAGCAGTTAGGGATCGATTCTCACCCAGGACAAATAAATTTGTGATGAGCACGATCATTTGTTCGGCGTCTGGATGTTATTTATCCAAAATATGTATGTATCTTGTAACGTTTATCAGCAGTCTGGTTAAGATAGTGCAGGTTCTGCGTAGCTTGGGGTGCTGTCTAGAAAACCTCCACGTGGTGCACCCTGGAAACGTTGGCGATGGCGCTTCCTTTTCCTCCTCCGTTTGTGGGGAGGGCGTCATCGCCAACGGCTAATATTCTAGTAAGGAGAGGAGGCCATTTTTCTTCGGCCACTCGGTCGAGGCTTGGTCCAACAGAGCGGGCGTTTCTGCCGATCCTTCTGTTGGCTCTTCGCTCTTCGGAGCTATGAGGATGAAAACCTCGTTAAAAAATCACGAAGGAGGGACCCTTCCATGGGTCGGAGTTTCTCCGCTGTCCTCAGTGGAGAAGGAGGACGGGCTCGGCGTGCACTCACACTGCCACCGAGCAGGCATGGGAAGATTTAGTTTCCTTGCCACCGTCGTCATATCGTAATCCCGAAAGGAGTCGTGGTCATGTTTCGCGACTCCGATCGGGGACGAGGGTCTTGGCTTTGCCGCCCGGACTGCGAGGAAGAAAACCTCTTTAAAAAATCACCCCGAATCCCGTGTTCTGGTGCGTGACCAGGGGATGCATGGCTGATGGGTAGTTCAGTCGCAAGCGCACTCCTAGCCGGGGCATCTGCGAACCCCTCGGTTGGGCACAAATTTTCGCTTGCCCGGGTATTGGGGGATCTCTGCCGGGTCGACCTTTATTTCTCCCCCTCTCGTGGGTCAAAAAATGGTATCTGAATTATTAAAAAACAAACAAAACGTCGAACAAAAGAAGGAGAAAAAGAATCAGAGGAGTAGCAGAACAGCGTCTGAAGCTTCGTCAACCGATGAGGAAGTTTCCTGTGAGACGACTCGTTCGGTGGAGCTCCCAGACGTCGATCCGACATCTGGGAGCAGTCGCAGGTCGGAACGACTACGTTCCAAAGCGGAAACACGCGAGGTTGTGGCGATGGAGCTTGAGCCCCGCGACCTCGAGAGTAGAAAGCGAGGCCACTCGGGGGACGATGATGCTCACACGTCCACAGATATGCTCCCTCCCAAAGTGGCTAGTAGCCACAGAGGGAGGTCCAGATCGCGTACACCGATCCCAGCCCCTGCGGGTTCCGCCTTCTCTAAGGCGGAAGTGTATGCGCGAGCTCGTGCAGAGGGTGAAATCGTCGCGGAGGAGGAGATCGCGGATCTCCTAATTAAGATCCGTGCGCCGGTGGAAGGGGGTTCCGTCCCTCAAACACCGGTGACGTTGAAGGAAAGGACGTGCGCAGCGGTGGCCATCATAAACAAAGTGGCCACCAAGTCCACTAATCTGAAGGGTTCTTTCGTTAGAGCCCTGAAAGACTCCTCCTCCGCCGTTTCTGGGGCCGTTGAAAGCCTCATCGAAGACGTGGCGCGCCTTCAAGAGGCAAATGATCGCCTTACGGCCTCAAACGATCACCTGACAAAGCAGGTTGCCGATCTGAGCGCTCAGTTTGCCCAGTTTCGAGCGCGCTCGGAGTGCCCCGAGGCACCAAGACCGGTTGCGGCGCAGCCTGCTTCCTCCGCCCACTCTCCCTCCGAAGTTCCGGATTCCCACCTGCGTCAGGTTATTGACGCAGTGTGGAGGATGATGGACGGGCGCCTTGCGGGCCTGGAGGCAAGGCTGCCTCCCGCCCCCATCGTTCGGCCGCCGCTCGCAGGGGATGCGAAGAAGGCCGCATCTGTCCCGACGCCGCTTCCTGTTTCAGGTGGCCGCGTGACTATGTCGTATGCCGCGGCGACATCAGCACCAGCGCCTGCTGCCGCACCAAAGGCTGTCAGACCAGCTAAGGCCGCGACAAAGGCGGCTGCAACGAAGGCCGGGCAACTGCCTAAGGCTGCGACTAAAGTGGCGGCAAAATTCCCTCCGCTTGCTACACCGGAACCTAAAAAGACGAGCCCACCTACTGCTCTCTCTGGTGCTGGGGTCGTGCCTGGTCCCTCCACATCTACCTCCTCCAGTGAAGGGTGGCAGAAAGTCGGGGGAGGCAAGAAGCGGTCCCGGACTAGGAATAAAAAGACTACGAAGAGTGCGGCTACTCCGTCGCAGGCACCGACGGTGGCAGCGCCCGGCACGAAGAAGCCGAGAAAATTGCAGCCACCAAAAACAGCGGCCGTGGTGGTTACTATATTGCCGGCAGCAGGCGACGGTGGGTTATCCTACGCGGCCGTCTTTAAAAAGGCAAGGGATAGTCTCGCTGGTGAATTCGGTGGACTAGGAGTGAAGATGCGTCTCGCCCAAACGGGAGCTCGAATCCTTGAGTTTCCAGGGGTTGAAGGCGTAAAGTCGGCGGACTCCTTTGCCGAGAAGCTGCGGGGAATTTTTGCAGCCTCGGATGGTGTCAAGATCGCTAGGCCTACCAAATGCGCGGAGCTGCGCATCTCAGGCCTGGACGACTCTGTGACAGTCGAAGATGTCCGCGTTGCAATTCAGCAGAACACAGGATGCAACGCGGAGAACGTCAGGGTCGGCACCATCCGCCCCGGTCCAGGGGGCCTCGGCGCGGTGTGGGTAAGCTGTCCCGTAGCGTCGGCCAAAATTTTGGGCGACGCCGGCAGGGTCCTCATCGGTTTTGTGAACGCTAGAGTCACAGTCCTGACGGCGAGACCGATGAGGTGCTTTAAATGCTTAGCATCGGGACACACCCGCATCAAATGCTCGAGTTGTTTTGATTGCAGCGGACTTTGTTTCCGTTGCGGTCAACCGGGGCACAAGGCGGCGGAATGCTCCGCCGCCCCTCACTGCCCAGCGTGTGCGACGGGAAATCTCCCCGCGAACCATCAAATGGGGCAGGGGGGCTGCAAGCCTCCCCGCACTTCTCAAAAAACATCGGGGGTTAGCCAATCGACCCAGGCTGCCCCCCAGATCAATCCTGCGTCTTCATCGTCGCCCATGGAGGGGGTTGTAGAGACGGTTCAGTAATGGACCAAGTCTCCAACTTCCTTGTCCAGACGAACCTGAACCACTGTGCTGGTGCACAGGACCTTTTTCTGCAAACCATGGCACAGTGGTCGATAGGTGTGGCCGTAGCCGCGGAGCCCTATTATGTTCCTCCCCGTCCAAATTGGCTGGGTGACCGGGACGGCTCCGTGGCAGTCGTCGGCTCCACGGCGGCTCATTCCCCGCCCTTGTCGGTAAGAGACAAGGGTAATGGATATGTTGCTGCCGAGTGGGGGGGAATCACCATATATGGTGTCTACTTCTCCCCCAACCGGAGTCTGAACGATTTCGAGGTTTTCCTCAACAACTTGGAGACCTCGATGCGGCGACTAGCGTCTGGGCACGTCCTAGTGCTGGGGGACTTCAACGCAAAGTCCATTGCGTGGGGTTCCCCCAGGACGGACGCACGGGGTGATGCCGTGGAGGAGTGGGCGGCATCGGTGGGCCTCTGTCTCCTAAACAGAGGCTCCACCAATACGTGCGTGCGACAGCAGGGGGGGTCGATAGTGGACCTTTCGTTCGCTACCCCTGCTCTCGCCGCACGAGTAAGGAACTGGCGTGTCCTGGAAGAGGTTGAGACGCTCTCGGATCACCTTTATATCCGATTTGAGCTCTCCCGGACCCAGGACCCCAGAAGGGGTCACACGGCGCGGCGTTCTTCCCGCTTTCCGCGGTGGGCTGTATCAAAGTTAGATAGGGACCTGCTGGAGGAGGCAGCCATCGTTTACTCTTGGCTGTCTCCACAGCCGCAGCCTCCTACCGAGGAGGTAGACATGGGGGCAGGCCGCTTTTGCAATGCGGTTACGCAGATTTGCGATGCGGCCATGCCCCGCGTTCGAGGTCGACGGCCTCCAAGGAAGGAGGTCTACTGGTGGTCCCGGGAGTTGGCGGACCTCCGCGTGGCCTGTACTCGTGCCCGGAGGTCCTACACCCACAGCCGGCGGCGTCACCGTGAAGATGGGGAAGAAGACCGGCTTCATGAGGAGTACTGTGAAGCACGGAAAACTCTGAAGCTGGCCATTAGCCGCGCCAAAGAGGAGAAAAGAAAGGAGATGCTGGAGGGTCTCAATCGTGACCCCTGGGGTCGCCCATATCGCGCGGCGCAACAAAAGCTCCGCGCGTCGGGAGCCCCCCTTACGGAGACTCTCCAGCCCAGCTTCCTGCAGGAAGTGGTTGAGGGCCTTTTCCCGCAACGGGTGGAGCACGTACCCCCGTCGATGGCCCCCTTGGCCGGAGACGACGGGGAGAACGAGGAGGATGGTGTTCCGCCCGTCACGGAGGCGGAGGTAGGGGCGGCTGTTCTACGGATCCGTTCCAAAAACACCGCCCCCGGGCCAGACGGGATCCCTGCCCGAGTGTCGGCCCTGGCCCTCGACCATATGTCCGACCGCCTCAGGGAGGTGTTCGACGCTAGCTTGGCGTCCGGACGCTTCCCTGACTGCTGGAAGAGCGGGAAGCTGGTACTTTTAAGGAAGCCGGGACGGCCTACCGACTCGGTCACGGCCTACAGGCCCATCGTGTTGCTGGACGAGGCGGGTAAATTGTTTGAGAGGGTCCTCTCTGCCCGCATCGTCCGGCACCTGTGCGAGGTCGGCCCCGATTTGTCGGACGCCCAATTCGGTTTTCGAGCGGGGCGTTCGACGATCGGTGCCGTGTTGCGCCTGAGGGCCGTGACCGAAGAGGTAGTGAGCTGTGGCGGCGTGTTGTTGGCGGTGTCGTTGGACATCGCCAACGCGTTCAATAGTCTGCCATTCAGCTGCATCAGGGAAGCACTCCACTATCACGGAGTGCCAGGGTACCTGAGGCGGCTAGTGGCAGACTATTTAGAGGAGCGTACCGTCATGTACGAGGACCGAGATGGAGTTTTGAGTCGTCGGCCCATGTCGTGCGGTGTTCCGCAGGGGTCTGTCCTTGGACCACTCCTGTGGAACATGGGGTACGACTGGGCCCTTCGAGGCGACCTACCCCCCGGGCTCGGCGTAATCTGTTACGCCGATGACACGTTGGTCACAGCCCGGGGGGTTAACTTTCAGGAGGCGGCATGCCTGGCCACCAGAGGAGTCTCTCTGGTGGTCGGGCGCATCGAGGCGCAGGGTTTACGGGTGGCCCTGGATAAGACGGAGGCCCTTTTATTTCATGGGCCCCGTCGTGGTCCACCCCCTGGTGCCTCCATCGAGGTCAACTCGGTCCTCGTACCCGTTCAGGCCCACATAAAGTATCTGGGCCTGATCCTTGACGGAAGGTGGCGGTTCGACCAGCACTTCCAGCAGCTTGCTCCCAAGCTGGTCGGCGCTGCGTGCGCCCTTGGGCGGCTCTTACCCAATTTGGGTGGACCCAGCGTCGCTACGAGACGGCTCTATACGGGGGTTGTCCGGTCAATGGCACTGTACGGTGCACCGGTGTGGGCGGAGGCTCTGACCGCCCAGAATAGGGCGCGCCTCTGGCGCCCTCAGAGGGTTATGGCGGTTAGAGCCATACGCGGATACCGCACCGTGTCGACGGAGGCGGCGTGCGCGTTGGCTGGGACTCCCCCGTGGGATTTGGAGGCGGAAGTGCTCGCCGAAGTATATCGGCGAACGGCTGAGTTCCGGGCGGGAAGCGGCAGTCGGCCCCCGCCCGAAGAGGTACGCGAATGGCGTGAGGCCGCTCGCCGAGCCACGATGGCTCGTTGGTCGGCCCGGCTGGAGGCTCCACGTGCTGGCTTTGCCGCCGTGGAGGCGCTCCAGCCGGTCATCGTCGAGTGGGCAGGGCGGCAGCACGGGACCCTTTCCTTCCGACTGACGCAGGTTCTTTCCGGGCACGGCTGCTTCGGGAAGTACCTGCACTCGGTCGCTAGGAGGGAATTGAGTCCCGCCTGTCACCACTGCGACTGCAGTGAGGACTCGGCTCAGCACACGCTGGCGGTCTGCTCTGCTTGGGCAACGCAGCGCCGGGCCCTCACTGCAGTCATCGGAGAGGATCTCTCGCTACCGGCCGTCATACGCTCCATGGCCGGTAGCGACAGGAATTTTGCCGCGGTCGCGACCTTCTGTGAGGAAGTCATCTCACAGAAGGAGGCGGCGGAAAGGGTCCGGGAGGATGACCTCCACTCGGACTTAATTCGCCGCCGGCGAACCGGGCGGCGGAGGCGCGCTTACCAGCGCCTCATGCCACCCTGAGTGTGGCCGCGGGTGGACGGGACGGGTTTTCCCCTCCACCCGCTATAGTGGCCCCCCGCGAGGAGGCGGCGTTCGCGTGTGCCTGGACGTCGCCTAATTGAGAGGTTTTAAGTTTTTACACGGAGGTGGTGCCCGCGCTTTTGCGGGCAGGCGCTAGGGGGGGTCCGGATGTCTTAATAAAAGCTGTTCCCGGATCCCTCCTACTTAAGGCGCAGTACGGCACACCGTGTGGTTTTAGTCGGTTCGATTCCGACACACCGCCCCACTGAAAACCCCGGTGGGGTGACGGCCCGAGGGGGTTTCCACACGCACAAAAAAAAAAAAAAAAAAAGGTTCTGCGTAGCTTGGGATCAGACGGCCGTGTATAAGGTGCCTCAAGTTATTATTATTGCTTCTATCTTGTTTAGAATGTTTCAACATGAAAAAGACAGCGACAAAATTTTTCTGCGCCATTGTTCTCCTGCAGAAATATAACTAATTGTTAGCAGGTTGAACTAAAATACTATATTATTTAAATCCATCAAGTTACATTATAACAAGGATTTAAATATTTCCAGTTTATTTAAAAAAAAATATTAAATTTCGAAGATTTTTGTGTAGCGTACAATGACCTGGGAGCAAAAAAGAACGACGAATCATGCTAACCGGTGCTCTTCTCTTTTATTGGCAAAAAGAAACTAACAAAGAAAAACAAAAATAACATTAATGTGGTTTGTAAGTTTACGAAGCCTTTACCGAAGAAGAAGAATCTGTGTCTGGCAAACAGCATAAAAGGAATTTTACTTACTATGTGCAAAAAACGTTGTGTTTTCAAGTTAAAAGTACATACATCAGTGATGTGGTCAATTTGATCGCAATGATTGTGACCTTACTCAATCTATTCAATGCTACGTGTATACGTAAAAGCGTACATTGTTGAATATTTTTATAATAATTTACAGAACATTTATGTTACTAAATATTATAAAAAAAGTAACTGTATTGTTGGCAGCCCTGCTATTTGGCTATTTCATTACTATAGGATGTTCCCCCTTAGGAGCACGTCACGAAGCTTGGCTACAAATTTAATTACGTCAATCAATCGATTGATAAAGTTTGCTGGAGTATCAGCATTCTTAATTGATTCCACTCTATACGGTATGTATGTTATAAAGACATTTTTGCTATAGCTATTTTGTAAAATCAAATTAATCCATTAGTTTTGATGTACATGATTAGAAATGTTAACTCAAGTGAGGTCTTCTGAATGGTGGAGAAACTTTCCTAAGAATAGTTTTTTTTAAGTCAGTTTTTTTTTTAAGAATTATAGTCGAACGCGTTAATTTCTCAACTATTAGCCGGATCTGAAAAATTCTTTCTACATTTGATTACCTAATTCTTGGGAAAGGACTAGGCTTAACAGTGACTATAGACGCGGGTTAAACTGCGGATAAAGCCTAGTTAAATATTTAATTAAATTAAATCTTTCAGTAGGAATTTAATGTAGATACAGCCTGATCTCAGTTTTAACCGACATCCACGTCAGGCGGTGAACAAAAGGAAGAGGTAAATATTTCAAACTATTGGATAATTTAACTATAGAACTTGGGTCAAAGAGTCATTCAAACTAATTGAAAGCTACCTTAATTTAGGGCTTAAATAGTTTTGGAAAGAACAAAGATGAAACGTTAATGTTGTTTAATTCCAATGTTAGACATTCTTGTCCTTAGGCGATTGTATTTCTAAAGACAAGGGAGCGATAATGTTTGTCTCGCTTTACATAAAAATACCACTTTTTATAATTGTTTAGTTTCTTTTGATGATCTAAATATTATCTAGATGTATCAAAATTTACATCAAAAACTACAGTTTATCTATAAGTGTTTTGTTCTTCATCTCAAGAACATTTGGACGACTATCGTCACAAAATGTATGCTTAAAAAAATAGGAAGCAAGCACCAATGATTAGGGCGAAGAAATCAATCCCGAAAACATATAATTGCTCATTTTTAATGCCTTATATATTAATTAAGTCCGCCTATGTACCTAAAACTGTGCGTAAAGTTTAAATGAGTAAATAAATATTATAACTACTACTATTTGTACTATTCGTATAATTAACCAACAACTTATAATTTTTTTTCAGCAGATCTTTTAGCAGCTAATATTTATATATAATATGAGTATCACATTCGTAATAATAATGTAAAGGAAGCGAGTTCAAATTATTATTTACTCGTAGTTCGTTTTATGATCTGGATATCTAAAGTTTTTGTAATAAAATCCGGAGTAATACCTGCTGTTTGTTTCAATGTTAAAAAAAGGCAAGAGAAAGTTTTCGATGAAAAACTTTTAAAGATTTTTAATTTCAGGTAGTTAAGTAAAGGGAATATAATTCAGGTCCATGGAAGTTTGTACAGTTTTCGCGGCACCACAGTTTGTTTTACCAGGCTAAGAATTATCTCAACTCCAGTTTTAAAACTTTTTTTAATTTGGTGTACGAATATGAAGCAATATGCTTTATTGATACGACAGTTTATTCCTATAGATATGAAATTAAGAGAAGTGAAGGGTTATCTATAGAATAAGTATGTACGCATTCCATAGATAACCTTCCGAGTAAAAGTACGGCAGCTGTTGCCGCGGAACTGTTCCAGAATTCAATTAATATATTTGAACTAAGTTTAACAAGATTGATTAAATTCGTTTCAACACATCTAATGAACATTTTCTCAGTTCCCGTAAATAAAGTTTTAAGTGAAGTCTCTGATTGCTACTTTAAGACGTTCTAAAACGTAGCAGCCGTTAAAGTATTTATAGAAACTAGAGATCGCGTAGTGGTCGAATTTCGATCATGGTTTTTTCATTGGCCAGTATAACTTAAGCTGACATTGTATAGACTTACTTACCATGGCAGGTAATCACATATACTGGACACATGTAATTTCTTTAACCGTTTTCACGTAATTTTTGAAGTTGTAAGACGTATTGTTTAAAAATTTTAGTTTTATGCCCTTCTTCTATATATGTAAACAGTAAATATTCCAAAATTCACGTTACTACGTTCGGGAAATTTTCTTAAAAAGGGGTACAAAGAATTCTCTTCACGTATTAAAATAATGATTAGTTACTACCGTGAAATAGTATCTCAGTAATTTCTTCCTCTTATTTTTTCCTTTTTTAATCATTTTTTCCTTTTCTTTCTAAAAGTTCCTGGAGAATCTTTGATCAGAACCAATTAAGTATATTTATGGCCCATTGGGGATCACGTCCATCCAATCCATTTTGATATTAAGTATTGTGAATGTAAATGTTTACCCGTTTTTGCATTTTTTTTAACTTTGTAGCAAAAATTGTTCATAAATGTTAGCATTCGTCACTTCTTCTATGTATAAACTATATTTCATACTCCTTCGTCTGCCCAATTTTCGTAAAAAGGGATCCAAAGTTTTCACTTCACGTATTAATATATAGATAACTATGCGGTGCGGGCAGAAATTCCTATTGTATGAACCGATAATATTGGTTTTCATCGCATAAACATTACGATTGCCTATTTAAACCAAGCAATACACTAGGACTACCGAATATACATATTGATATTTATTGTTTATGTAAGCATTTTACATAAATTAATTCCACTACTTTAAAATTACTTATAAAAATATGTGCACCACCAATTAAGCTGCGACGCAGAACAGAGACGCTGTTGTAATTTAACAACCACAAGTGCGCCGCTCTCTTTGACCTGTTAATAGGATGATGGGTTGGTCTGCCAGCCACTATTAGGCCACCATAAAGATTTCTGCAGAGCTTTAGACACAGCTGCGAAAAACAACATCTTTGTCGTAGATTGTGGAAGATCGTCTTCACTGCGTCTCAGTAGATAAATTTATTATCCGTTTTCATATCCGTAGCTCCAAAAAGCAACCGGTACGGTCCATTATATTCTTGTCACAAGGCAGAGTTCTGTTCTAATAGAAGTTGCCGGACTGGTTAGGGTGCACTCAGATTCTCTAGCCAAGCTTCATATAATTACGTCCCTGGAGTTCCAAGTTCCAAGTCTATGAAATGAAATATATTTATATTTTGTTGTAATATCTTAAAAAAGACGTGATGACGTGGGCAGCTTTTATATTCATTCCCAATAGCAAGCAGAAGTTCATTAAAAACTTTTCAACACAATTGCAGTCTGTGATTTCCATTAGGAGTCCCTTCAGAGTCGGTATTTACAACGCTGCAGGCAATCTGACCATCTATTCATTGAACCTACTGCGATAATACAAGTCTTTCATTGCACCATTTTTTCAATTTTCTGTCCAGCTTTTATGTTGCCTTTGTAATCTTGGTTAGTTGAATGGGATTTTCTTTTTCATGTTCCTTAATTTATTTGTAGAGGCACTACATTTTAGGACGTGATATTATCTTTAGTATCATAGAAAATAACCAAACAACGTACACGTAGATTATTTTACTTATTGTTATCATCACGTATTATAAGATTGACTACATCCTTATGTTCTGATTGTGGGTGTTAGTTGATGTTCCTTAATTGTATATGTTTTGAAAAGTACCCAACGACATAGGGGTTCCCTAGGGTGGAAAATTAGTTAAAATTAAAGAGTTAACTAAAAGTCCTATAAAGGAGGAAAATAAATCTTTATCAAATTGGAGTTGGAGAATTAAGGCTCTCTGCAATCTTTTTTATTATAATTATCGTTTTACGTTGTTCATATTATTATCATTATAACGATCAAATGCTTTAATTAAAATCATGACCGTCTTCGCCGTAAAAGTGGCACGAATTAATAAAACTGCTGGTGTTTTAGAATTTAATGTTTCCATTTAAAAGTTTTCTAGGCAGTTAAAGCAGGCAATTAGCTCTTTTATAACAGGTGTTTCTATCATTGCATAAGAGACGTCAAGCTTGTCCTACAATAGGCGAATTTCTGCTTGGATTGAAGACATTTCCTGGGGAAGTGATTTCATTTTAAATAAGACTATGTTTAATAAGCACTATTAGCGCAGTATTGTATTGCTACTAATTAACGGGTTCAACAGCACGTAAGTGACACCATTGGTGTTGCTAGTGTCTGTTGGAACTGGTAACCGCTTACTATCCAGCGCGCCAGGTGCTAAATATATTAGTCGTAAAAAAGAATTTTTATTTTCATATTACATTATAGCAATAATTTTAGTATCATTTTAGATTATCTTTGTCAATTATCAAGATGATACCAACCTTTGACAGCTTGAAATGATTATAATGCATACGAATTCGAAAACAAAATCTCTTGAAGAAATTAAAAGAAAAGGACAGATCGTTGACGCAGAGAAAGAGCTGGAAAGAAGAGCTAAGGCCTCTATAGGAAAGTTTGACAGAAATTTGTTTGTTTAGACGATAATTCAGAGATTGGTCAAGCAATAGTTGTTAATATTGAGGACAATAGTTTCAATTTAGTCAAATGTACAAAAAAAAATCGTTGTGCAGACAAGTTATTAGCCACTGTCATGAAATAGAGATTAATGTATATTTTAGGGATACCTAAGTAGGTATTTAATATAACGTCTTAAGATTAATAAGTTAAAAAGATTATAATTTTTTTTTTAATTATTGTACTTTAAAAGATGTGCGCAGTTTTTGTTATAGGGTACATATTTGATGTTTTGATAAATAAACAAAAGTAATTAAATTATATTATTATATTTTAATACTCTCTACCAATGTTCCCTGTGCTAGCTGAACATATCCCCCTACCTCCGTACAAAGCTACCCCATACAAGTTCCCATTTTTTTTAAAAGGTTTATACATCGAAACCATTAAACATACACGTATATTTTTAATAATAATATTGTACCCAACATATCGCACTCCCATACGTTATTTTCAGAATCGTTCCAAGTCTATTAGAATAGTAGAAAATAAATTTTAAGTGAAAACCGTACAAAGGATGTCCATCTTCCCCTAACCTATAACATTTTATATCCTTTGCGAGTAAATTCAATTCCGTTGACAATCGTTCTTTCAACATTTAGCACACCAACTATTGTTAAGTGAACGTTTATATCAATAAATTTAATATTTTAACTCATATCTCAACGTCACCATTCCGAAGTTTGTTGACTAGTTTGCATGTCAAACTCGTAAACCCATATCTCATCACAAGTTACAATGCGTTTTTTACGCGATTGAGTTTTTACAGAAAATTCAGATCTTTCGGGACTAGTCGAGCGCCAACGTGTTTCATGCCCAAGCGATCGTTTAAAATGGTACGAATCGATTCGTGAGACACAGAAAGTTCAGCGACTCTGAACATGAAATTCCATTTGCAATGCAAAATTTAAGACAAACTCTTTGTTCAATGTTTTTATCCATTATAAAAATCGCAAAAAACTCTTGAGATGAGCTTACAAAATCGAGTACTGAAACTAAACTAAATAACAGATTTTGCTCAAACTTGGCGACAATATAGAAAACAGTTATGCCAACTGAACCACAAAAAAGAATTATTTGAATTGAATTGTGAATTAGAATTAAATTTTCAATTCCCAATACTTTTTTGACACAATGTATATCTAATAGTCTAATGCAATTGCCCGAATATTCGACTGGTTATTAGATATTGGCGTAATGTTTATTCGAAAGATCTTTAAAGTAAGTACTTGGATCACAATACGTTTTCTATGTTTTCTATGTAATGCCTTCATAAACTAAAATAAACAAAAAGTATTCTGGGTTTCAAGAAAAGGTACAATGCGACCTGATCCAGCTGCTTGTATTGATCAATTTGTCACTACACACACCTGGGTGTCCCTTGGTATTACATTCATCCTTTTTTATTTGCTGTCTGTCTTGTGATCTTCAGCCTGCAGGGGACTTGAAAATAAAAAAGGACACGCAATAATTAGGTTAATAAGTGAGAATTATAATTTAAAAACAAATTCTAATGACTTGTCTAAGTATTCTTTGAAAACAACCTACGTAAAATTCATAATTTATGTAGTTGTGTATTGTGTAGTAATAAATCAGTTAAGTAAGTAGTATTGTCGGAGTTTAAAAGATTTTTTAAAAGATATTAATTGCAATTTAGTTATTTTTCCTGTTCCCAAGTATGATCTAAGTCAGTCAGTAAATAAACGCTATACAGACATCCCACCTGTTTATGAAACCATCCCATTAATAAAAACACAGGTCTGAAAAATTAAGGAACTTCAAAACTAAGTTACGCAAAGAAAAGTTGAAAAATACTATTAGTAACGCAGTCTTTTTTTATCTTGTGGAAACCCCTCGGGTCATCACCCCACCGGGGCTGCCAGTGAAGTGGTATGTCGGAATCGAACCGACTAAAACCACACGGTGTTCCGTCATAAACGAGTCTATTGTAAGGGACTCGGGTATACCCTAGGAAGGAAGTCCACGAGAATTTGTAAAGCAGTCTACACTACAGACAAGCATTCTAAAGCCAAAACGTTTCAACTTAGTTATAATTTACAAAACCGGTGTTAATGGGCTAGAAATTTCAAGTAATCCTTGCTTAATTCCCGAGGGGACAGTCGTTAAAAAAATTTGTAACTTTCATTTGTATTCTCGTTAAAACACCGACTGGTTAACTGGTAGCTAGGTTAAAAAGTTCCACTATAAACCAGCGTCTTCGTGAGCCTATTGTTACAAAGTGTGACGTATTAAAACCAACCAAATGAAACCAAGAAAGTCTTCCTGTACTCTCCCACCTCCGTCATCATACCATCTTGATAGTACCCTGTTATTAATGTACATATTACAATACACACACAAATTAGAGATAGTTCTAAATGGACTTTATTGACTTATTTACGTAGTTATTAGAGAACTTTGTTGAGTGATGTTATTTGTCAGTGTATGGTATTAATACTATTTATTTCCCCTCCCCCTCTCCTCCCCTCTCCTCCCCTCTAATCCCCCTCTCCCGTCTTCCCACTCTTCCCCTATTCCCACCTTAAAGGGCGGCAACGCACTTGTGACTCAGGAGTTACAGGTGCCCATGGGCGGCGGTAGTCATTTACCATCAGGTGACCCGTATGCTCGTTTGCCCCCTATACCATAAAATAAAAATAATACTATCTATTTGACTAGTAACTTGACTTTGCCATACAAAATGCCAACTCTGTCACTGCTCTAAAGCTAAACACTAATTAAACAATTATGAGGTTATGAGGTTTTCATTAATTAATTGTTTCTAAGACATTATACCTAAATCTCAATAGAAAGGCAAATAAAATTAACTGCGTTGGGAACAAAAAGCAAATAATTAAATCAAAGTTAGATTACTTACCCGTCACTAAAAACGCTTAAAGTTTTTCCATACGATACGGAGCAAACATTTGCTAATTTCTATTTTTAAATAGCTAGAATGTTGTACTATTTTACTAATGTACAAATTAATGTACAGTGAAATAAATATAAAACCCAGATAAATAAGTAAGCTCTGGCATCTGGTCTTAAGTGACTTAACTGTAATTATATTTTACAAGTTTTATTAGCTAACGTCTTAGTCTGGTGTATTCGTTATATTATTTTTAGTAAACATAGTCCATAGTATATTTAATTTGATTGCACGGATGGGACAATGGTTAAAGTGGTCGCCTCGCCACTACGCCGTGCGAGTGTTGTGGGTTCAAATCCGTCACGGGACAAAAATTTGTATGATTTGAATATCCACATGTAGTTGTTCCGAGTCTGTGTATTCTTTGTATCCGTTGTCTTAATGTTTCTGATGCCCCCCGCGCCACAGGACCATTCCTAATGAGGGAGTTGTCTTTTAAGGACGAAAAAAAAAACTCTTGGTAATCTACTACAAAAACTTTGTTCTTACAACATTTCAACTTCCCTTTAGGGGTTGAATTTTACAAAAACGTTTTATTTGTTACGCTGCAATGCAGATCAAAACATTGTATTTGCTATGTGTGATATTGTTATGGTTGTAATGTGTTTTGTGCATTTAAATAAATAAAAAATAAATAAAATCCTTTCTTAGCGGATACCTACTTCCTAGCATTCATTTATACTTTCTAAGATTTCGTGATTAATCAGTGGTGTTTTTATTTATATATAGATTATGTACATGTGAAGGCAGTTATATTTTATGAATAACAGTTATCTTGTTAATTCTGTGTTTTTTACTATTCTTGAATGATCAATATGAAACCCGTTTTAAATTTTAGTAAAAAAAATATCGCTTAGTATCCTAATAACAATCAGGTGATGCAGATACGTATTTCGTGTATTATTGTAAAATTATCGGTAATATACAATTAAAATGGCACAAAATTTCTGATTCGTGATCGTGATGTGGTGTGTAATTTTAGAGCAATGGTTTTCTGGAGTTTTCTTTACTAAACGTAAATACAGTACGTTCTGTAGAAACTTGTACGAAATGAAAACTTGTGACGTCATACTTTAGTATCGTTTATCATTTCTTACTATAAATACTTGTGTGTGGTGTGACTTGAAAAAAAAGTTAGCTTTGTATAATTTCAAAACACCAAATCTTTTTTTTAACAAACACGTTATCATATGCAGTTTTATGAGGTAATTCTAATTTTCATAATTTCTCTTTATCTCTTTCACCTCACATAGGTTACGTACTCCAGAATTGAATTGATCACTGCATTGAGTCTAAAATACTGAATTGATCAAAAGTTAAGACGAAAATAAAAAATAACATATAGATAATTACTACATATTATCACTACATATTATAAAACAAAGTCCTTCGCCGCGTCTGTCTGTCTGTCCGTCTGTTCGCGATAAAATGAAAAACTACTGAACGGATTTTGATGCGGTTTTCACTAATAGACAGAGTGATTTATGAGGAAGGTTTAGGTGTATAATTTGTTAAGATTTTGTGTAAATTGATTGAAATATGTTAGTGATTGTTTAAGATGTCTCTGCTACCCGTGCGAAGCCGGGGCGGGTTGCTAGTATATCTATATATTATTTTTTATTTTTGTAAAATATTACGGAAATTGTAAATTAATCAACCATTTTAGAGTTTTCTTTCAGTTTAAATGAAAGCTCATCTAGAATAATACGATAATTTTGTATTTACAAATGATCATTTGATCAGCGTAAGCAATTGCGTCATGCTATTAGATTAACTAACCAACAAATTAAAAACGTGATTCTTTAAACAAATACGGGGAAAGTCAGGATAAGTTAAACATAATTAAGTGAATGAAAACGTGCTTGAGGTTAATCTGTGTTTGCTTGGAACACTATTTTCCTTGCGTCGGAAAGAGACAGTTTTTCACATGACGTAGTACGTATATTTTATAGTCCAGCTGCATTTCCACTGACGAGGTATGTACAAGAATGAGGTAAGGGTTACATAAAATATCAAAGGTCTAAGGCTACCAAAGGAACCGATGGCCGTTGGAGCAGACGTGTCCTAGAGTGGAGACCGCGAATCGGTAAACTGAAGGTAGGACGCCCCCCAGCCAGATGGACCGATGACCTGAAGAAGGTAGCAGGGATGGACTCGATGCGGAAGGCGTAGGACCGGGTGCTATGGCGCACATTGAGAGAGGCCTATGTCCAGTAGTGGACTATGATAGGCTGATTGATTGATTGATTGAAGGCTACCAAAAGTACGTCATTCTCATTACCTGATTAGAGTATACAAATTATGAAAATACCCGTCTAACCTTAAACCATAGTAACGGCACAGATTACTAAGTAGTTACTACGTAAGTTACTACGTACCAGATAAATCACTCCCTACCAAACCGTCCATACCTTTATTATTCGTTTTATTAACCTACATGCGAAAATGATCTTAAATGTTCTTAAAACACGATTACTATTGCCTCGTAATAGCGCACGGTTGCGTTGCCGTAAGTGAGTTTAGGGTTACCTCTTTTTATGTAATATTCAATATCTATATTTTTATAAAAAAGCTATGTTAATTAAGTAAAGCTTTATTACACATAAAATCGGGTGTGTTACCTAACTTAGAAAAGTGTAACACTGAATATCACGTCCCCGTAAGTTCACTAAAACGAAACACTTAACAACGAAAGTACGCTACCACGAAAACTTTAACGCCGCCGCCGTAGGTACTAAATAATTTATTGATGCTTAAAATAATAATAATTTTTCACGTTTTTGCAACATTTTTCATTGTTGCTTTGCTCCTTTTTGTCGTAGCGTGATGTTATATAGCCTATAGCCTTCCTCGATAAATGGACTATCCATCACAAAATTTTAGGAATTTTTCAGTTCGAATTAGTAGTTCCTGAGATTAGCCCGTTCAACCAAACAAACAAACTCTTCAGCTTTATAATATTAGTAAACATGTGATGTAGTGATAAATGTAAATAACTGATGTTCCTTAATAAATAAATAAAAAAAGATTCGATTTATGGGAAAAAAATATCAACACTTATATAGCGCTTCATATAAACACTTTCTAATTTTTTTTACCGTCTATGCATGTAAATAATGATTCAATACTTTATTTAAATTTGCGTTACATCCAAATCATTTCCCAATCAAACGCGTGGAATTCACTATACTAGTAAATGCGTCGTAGTCCTTGACGTCAATAGTGCCGACAAAGCCGAAAACGCCAAGATTTGGCCGGCTGGCCCGCACCGCTTTTTTATCCAAAAGCAAAACGCCAGTTTTTTTGTCTTTTGAAAACATAAGGTACCCAGCTAGGTAAAAGATTTTATTTCTTGTAGTTATGGCATTGTTATAAATTTTATATTTAAAGTAGGTAACTAATAAAGTATTATTAACTTAAAAATTATAAAGATATGTTATTTAGGACTAATATTTTTTCCATAAATAGAATCTTAAAACCGTTTGAAAATCATGTATTTTCTTTAGTATATAAATATTGAATAAAAATGGTAAACCATTATTAATTACTTTTATTGCAGAATGTGACAGTGAAAAACGTATTAACTCGTATTTACTTATAACAGAAACCAAAACATATATCAAAATAGAAACCCGTTCACAAAATATATTTGAAAAGTTATTTATCAAAAACAATTACACTAACCTTTCGTCGTCAACAGTTAAATGGAAAAAAGCTAGATTTTATTTACTTTTTCTCTTACTGGATCTACATCCATGTAGGTACAGCAGGTAAACTACCAGAAACCATGTCATTTTCACTGTGAATTTGACTGTATTAAAACAATATATAAGTAGATCAATACGATTTCGAACTACGTTTTTAGATTTAAAGAACTTTATTGATACTTAAAGAACATTACAGTCCACTTATTGAGCATAATATAAAATTAAAATAAAGTAATAACAAGAAACAGCGATCGTAGGTCTCTAAATCAATGACTCAAAAAGGTTAAGGAAACAGATTGGATTATCCTATGTACTTACATGAAATTATATTTTATACATATTAGCTTTGTGGGGAGTCCGATTATGGTAAATCACTGTAGTAAACATTAGATTGCACTATTTAAATTAACATTATTTTATAATAAAATATGCACGCACTTTTGCTACTTCGTTTCTAGTATCAACTAAAAATTTCAGGTAGTTTGAAAATTCAAACTAGATAACGATGATCAAAGCAAATACACAAACACCCTCAATTAAAAATTGTTAGTATTGTATTGATTACGCAAACTTAGAACTTGAAACATTTTATCATAATACGACAAGCTATATTGCATGATTTGAATATTGTTTTAATTAATTAAATTATTAAATTTAACACCAGAATATTAAATTGATATCACAAAGAAAACTTTTTATTTGATGAAATCAAATATATATATTTTTTATTTTATATTTATTTTTGTACTTTAAAATTTAAAAATAAAAGCGTGAGCGCGCAATGCGCGCTGTCGGCAACCCACTGCGCGAGACTGCGTTTAAGGTCCGTCAGCGGACGAGCGGCCGGTAGGTGCTTAGCGCACGTAAGTACATCGAGTGAATATATATATATATATATATATATATACACACCTGAAATCTAGTTTAATTTTATAGTAAACGAAATATTGTATGTATGTATATAAAATGTCTATAAGACACGTGAAGCAAGCAAACACTTCCTATTTAAATCTTAATTCAATCCTTTGATAAATAATTTTGTGGAAATTAAATAAATGTTTGATTACAAATTAAAATCCAAGAAGTAAACCCGAATAAAGGTATTAATATTATTTTACTCCCAATTTCAAATGAATATACTCGTACATACGTGGTTGAGTAACATTCTTTCTTGAACACTTAGCTGATAAACATTACAGTCATTCATAAAATAATGAATTTATACAATTCAGGAAGGTCCTATATGTGTATAATATATGACACAGAATTCTGAATACAGAATTCATTTCTCAAAGACTTTTTTGAGATTTATTATTTTTCCCATTAATTTTGAAAAAAGAAAAGTGGAAGTGTTTTTCTGTTTCGTATTTGTCACTTTAGACTGCGTTTTCACCAGAGATGTGCGAGGTAGCTGAGCGGTGCGAGGGTGCGTAGCGACGCTGTGAAACGGTGCGCAAATGAGCGGTGCGAGGACGTGTAGCGTGTATGTTTTTCCACTGATTTATGTTTTCCGTACAATATACATCGACCTCTAACAAACTATAAGCAGTCGCATTCGCACACATCCCTCGCACCTATCCCTCGCTTGTTCTGTACGTACGAAAACCTTGCTCCGCTAAGCCGTTTTCACAGGAGCTGCGCTGAGCGAGGCTAGGTAAATGAAGCGATTCCATTGGTTCTTAACAAACACATCCCTCCCTACGCATCCTCGCACATCTCTAGTGGAAACGCAGCCTTAAGACGATTTGAGAGTACAGAAAAATATTTCGTTGTAAAACGCCTCCGGTCATCACATCAAAAAACTTAAGAACTAAGTTTTAGAACGCTCTACCCATTTCAAAACTTACTCGCTTCGTGAGCAATAATTTATACAGATTTTAAACTTTGTTCAACTTTTGCAAGCGTCCACTTTTAGAAGGTTTTTCTAATTATGTACATTGTCAAGGTGCCATTTTTATTTTAAAATGATTGATACTTTTGGGCATTTTTTTATCATCAAATTTAGGAACTAATTCCAAAGCTATGGCCTACGGCCCGGTTACCGTAGCCTTTGGACGCTTGCAATTCCAAAGGACTCTCATTCGCAACATATCATGACATATTCATTTTGTTATCATCAATACAGTCAAGTATAGTTAAAATCAAACTAGTAATATATTTTTAGGATAATCGACTATAAGTGAAAACTAAGAATTAAGCAGTTTGTTACACATTAACATTACAGTAGCTGTCATTATTTTTTTTTTGTATTTCGTCTTATTTAGAAAATGTCCATTTTAATAAAACTGTGTAGGCTTTAGTCTTCGATGACAGGTTAAAATACTAATATGCATTTTTGATATGGTATTCATACCTTGTTGTTTATAACATGTAAAAGAACTTTTAGAGGAGACTCTGTACATATTGACAATATTTTTTTTACTGAAGTAAAATCATAAGGAGTATCAACCTTTTTACACAACTGTACCTTTTAGGGTTAATAGGGTTGTCAACGAGCTAATAATGGTACGTTGTTAGGGTGCCCAGACTACGGTACTTACCACCAGGCTAACCATCGTGCAGACGTACATATGCTTACTTATTACTTCCATTGTTAAATAATAAAAGCGCTATCATAACAAATAATAATATTCCAATCAAATATATTTTTCCAAAATGCAAAATATGAGTAAAAAACATAATTAATAATTAGGGTCATGATATGTGGTCATGAAGTTTCTCAAATAAGTATTGTTAACAAAAACGTAATTATATTAGTATGTAAATAAGTACGACGTAACGATAAAACATCGTTGTGTGACTTGTTGTAATACAATTTGTTGCTCCATAAAGGTCATAAATAGTTACATAAAACATGCATGAAAAATAAAACAAGTAAGGTTGCATAACAATATTTTTGGATTAAGTACGTAATTGTATAACTAGATATGGTTTCTATTGCTAGTGTTCTCCATGTTTGAATATGCTGAATATATTTTTAACAATAGCATGTTTGACAATGAATAATTTAGACTAATCACTAAATTATTCATTAAAGTAGATTGTCTATTGTTTTAAATATTTCGTAGTTACCTGTTCCTTATAAGTTAGAAGTCTAGATGTATCTGCAACAAAAGTAAATTTATATTATTCATTATTGCTCTAATATTTTTAGAACTGGCCTTGGGCACATAATAACATAAGGACAGAAGTGCACAAACGCTTAAATAAATAGCTACTTTCAATAAAGTGTAAATTTACTAGGTGTAATTATTTAATTGTAGGCTTATTATTAATTTCAGCATACATTATTGTTTTTAATTTTATTGTTAAGAGTTAATTATCATATTTTACCCCTAAACCTACAATTTGTAGTTAAGACATAATTAATATTTGGCCGTAATTCTATGACATACTCACTGAACTCTCTTCTGATCTGACTTAATTTTTCATATGAAATCAACCTCGTCTTCATCGTAATCCCACTATCCCACTAATATTATAAATGTGAAACTTTGGATGGATGGATGGATAGATGGATGGTTGGATGGATGGATGTTTGTTACTCTTTCACGCCTAAACTACTGAACCGATTGCGATGAAACTTGGGATGTAGATAGCTGGAGACCTGGATTAACACATAGACTTTTTATCCAGATATTCCCACGGGATCGGGATTTACGCGGGTGAAACCGCGGGGCGCTTCTAGTAAGGTATATTTGTTACTGGCATCTATTTCTGCGCCACTAAATTTCACTAAAACCGGTTAACATAAACTCAACTTTATTTCCACGCAGCGAGAGTCCCCACTTATTCAAATGCCGTATAAATGCCATGCAGCGATAGTCTCCATTTATTCAAATGCCGTATAAAAACTTGTTCAAAACGAACTAAGGTGATGTTATTTTAATCGGCACCTGCGACGGCTACTAAAAACACAGAGCAAAAAAAATGGCATTTAACGAATAACGGCTTTCGCTACGTGGTATTAAAGTTTATTTAAGCACGTCAGACTATAGTCGACAAATAAATTGTTTAAATTCGAAATAAGACACCTTATATAAAGAAAATTTAGCCAGATTATAGTTGAGAGTAGTGTTACAGAATCGGCACCATTTTAGCTATTTAATGTTACTTCTTACAACTATTATGAATGCGAAAGTTTTGATGAATGGATGTTTGTTACTCACTCACGCCAGTTCGACTGTTTGGATCTGGTGGAAATTTCACACAGAAATAGGAAAAATATACGGTTCCCGTGGGATAGATTTGAATTCCCGCGCGAACGAAGTCGCGGCCGACAAATATTGCGGCTAGTATTGTAAATACTTATATCAATTCCGAAAAAGTTCAATATTTTATAATACTTTTATAGTATACCAGCTTTTGCCCCCGTCTTCGCTCTCATTTAAGTTATTTTTTAATCCCTCGGGATTAGTACTTTTTTCTGGACAAAAGGAGCCCTATGTCCTGTAATGTGCAAAATTTCAAGATAACGGTTTAGTTGTTAAGGAACGAAAACGTAACAGACAGATAGAGCTACTTTATAATAGGTACTATTATTAAGTATATAGAATAGCCATAATGAAAAATCAATGCTCTCTCTATATGCAATAATGATTCAAAATTAATTTATAAACAATTTGATAGTTTAGGTAAATAAGTTCAATACTCAAGACTTAAAAGGTTTATTTATTTTTTGCTTTTTAGTTTCTTTTCGTCAGTTTATTTTTTTGTTAAAAAGTTGCTTTTGACGACTTTTTTGGGCTCTCGTCATCTTTTAATACTCTGACAACTACCTACTATCTTTTAATACATTTAACACTCGATTCGTGGGAGAGCCATGCTTCGGCACGTATGGGCCAGCTCGACCGGAGTGATACAAGGGCCTCACAGAAAACCAGCAGTGAAGCAATACTTGCATTGCTTTTCGCAGTAAGATTACCGGAGACCCTAACCCTTCCCTCTCCCTCTCTCCCCTCCTTGCTCCTTATTCTTCTCTTCCCCTACTCCCACCTTAAAGGTCGGCAACGCACTTGTGATTCTTAAGTTGCAGGTGCTCATGGGCGGCAGTAGTCACTAAAACCGCAGTTTTTATCTTAGTTCCAATTGTTTAGGAAAAATATGGTTTCCAGCATCAGCTTAACTTCATGATGTGATAATTCCTAATCGCAAATACTGGTAAAGTTATGAAAACTAAACAAAAACACTGCTCGTGACCATAAATTTGGAGGGTTTCTTTAAATTTTATCACGATCGGATCCTGATAAAATTGACATGGGACCCTTGAAGTATACCCTATCTAACAAAAAAAGAACCATCAAAAGCGGTTCATAAATAACGAACTGAGGGCTGAACATACAAAAAAAATAAAAATATATATACTGTCGAATTAAGAATCTCGCTCGCATTACTTCTCTTAAAAAAATGATTTTATTTTTGCTCATCACTTGCGCTTTTAACGCACAGGCTTTCTTGAAAATAAGTGAGTTTGATTTATGAAGCGCCCATCAATTATGACAGCTACTTGAAGGTAGAATGCTGTGTTTCGCAACTTATTAAGGGTCGTTATTATAAAGTGAGAGAAGTAGGGCACGGCGGATGTCGGATTTAATCTGAAGTTCATCTATTGACGACTGTCCTGACCGACATGGCGCGGCGGTACTTTGCCAAGGGTTAGTTTTGTTGGTGGTTGATTGCCTGGGTTCCATTCCCGCTCAGTGCAAATATTTGCATTGTGTGTGTTTAAAACATGTATAGTACAAGCTAGAATATTATATTAGTAAAATATTTATTTGTATGCTTCGTAAAGTGAATTTTTAACTATGAAAGAGGAAAAGTTGGGTCTACAAGTTATCTTAACTTACGAGATGAAGATAGCATAAAGGGGAAAACTCCTTTATATTATAAACGGAGTACAGTATTCACCGAACTACATTTATAAATAAAGAATTCTCTTTAGGGATTCTGCTAGGGCTTCTTTAGAAAAGTTCCCATTGTTCAATTTTAAACTGAAACATTATTCTCAGTGCAATTTTTAGTTTTCTGAACCCGTGAAAAGGGCTCCATTGTACCTATTTTTAATTCATAAAATTCGTCGGCTTAGTTGAATGTAATTCAAATATTTATAACCTTCTAAGCTTGCGGTTTGGTACAGTTGCGGTAAGATTGGTCTTTTCACCGTTTTTAATTTTAGTAATTACATTCGTGTTGTCTTAAAGATAAAATATTAAAACTAAAATTCTAAACTGTTAAGAAGTTAATACGTATGTTTTTTAATACCACTCGTCTAATTTAAAAAAATATATACAGAAACTATATACTGGTTACAAAATTGGTTAAATAAGCAATAACCTTATTATTTTCGGTTCGCTTTGCTTATTTATCCAATTTTCGATCTGTTGTTTAAACGCACCGTGTCCATCACAGCTGCGACCGAGGACAACAGACAGAATCCACAAACATCGAAGAGACGACGATACACACAATCAGGCATCAGCAGACGTTCGTTGCCACGGATTTTAGTGAATGACTTGAAGAAGTTCCCGTACAAAGTTTAAACCGTTCACGAAGTGCTGCCTGATGACCATCAAACGAGGTTAACGTTGTTAACCTCGTTGCCCTTTTTTTAAGGAAGCCGATGCGATGGAACTACCATAACCATAACCTGCAACGCTCACCGTTGCAGGCCGATGTTAACCGGTTTTCGGTTTGGTTGAATTGGGTCTCGAGCAATGTTGGTTCTAGCAGGACGGAGCAACTGCTTACACAGCTTACACAATTTCCGGGTAGAGTGCGATTTAAACTTGCCATCTAGATCGTCAGATCTAACGGTGCTAAACTTCTTCCTTTGATGCTCTTTGAAATCTCGCATTTACCACAGCAAAATGTTGTCGGTGGTCATTTGACCGATTTAATTTTTTCAACTTGATATCATCAATTTTACATTTTCAAATAAACTTTTTGTAAAGACATAGCTCATTTTTGTTCATTTGTATCAAAATGGTTTTTTTATGGTATAGGGGGCCAACGAGCAGACGGATCACCTGATGGTAAATGAGTACCGCCGCCCATGGGCACCTGTAACTCAAAAGTCACAAGTGCGTTGCCGCTCTTTAAGGTGGGAGTGGGGGAAGAGGGCGAGAGAGAGGAAGAGTGGGGAGAGGGGCATTAGAGGGTAGGAGAGGGGGGAGAGGGGAAGGACGGGAATAGGGAAGAGGGAATAGTTAGGACTCCGGTAACCTCACTCACGCGGCGAAACTCACTGCCGGTTTTCTGTGGGCCGTGGTATGATCGGAGTCGAGCCGGCCCAAATGTGCCGAAGCATGGCTCTCCCACGTTAGCCAATTCATTTTAAGACATTACTTTTGCGTCACCATTTATAACAAATTGTTATAAGAAAATTACCGGATTAATTAATTGGACATAAGCAAACAGCATTATGATTAAATCATTCAAAAAAGTTTAAACAGATACCTAATTTTTAACTTTGTTCGCTTGGCTACTTGTTTTGCTCGTGTTGCCACCAAAATATCTAAAATTTGTTCTTCAAAAATAGGTCAATTATACGTTTACATTGCCCCAAATTGTGCAGACACGATATAATAAGTTCCACAAGAAATTAGGAAAACATTAACTAAATAAGTGATTGTTATTTACAAAGGTATTCAATTTTGCTGCGAAGGGTCTGCGGTAGGTGGATACGCAATGTACGTTATCTAATATTAAATTCCAGTCAAGTTATTAAAGGGTAATCTCCTCGCCCAAGGCTTGAAAGGAACAGCACGAATGGCTGCTGTTTCATATGTCGTTAGAGAATTTCGAATCAAATAGATTTATGCATAGATTAGAGCCTGCACAGTAATAGTAGTTTACTAATTTACAGAAAACTTAAGTTGTATTGTTGTAGATACATTTAAATAGAGAATGGGTAACTCAGTATTTGTCTGAAGTTTAGTGATGTTGCGGTCTACAATAGCTTGTTTCTATAGAAGATGCATCGACAATTTGATTTATACTATTTGCTATTTTCATTTCTAAAGAATCATATCAAAAGTAACTAATCAAAGCGCTTAATTCTCATATCACGTTTCATCTGCACTGCACTCCACGTGATCATTCATTTGAACTACTACATAATAATACACACAATCAAATTGTATATATATATAATAATAATGTGATCCAGAGTTCGGCAAGGTTTATTCCTCTTATCTCCATAATCCGACCTTCACTCTCAAAACCCGATGAAATGACAATGCGACTCGACCGCAAGTGATGAGGCGCAGAACCTACGGCTTTATGTGCTTTTCGAGCCAAGAGGATGTAACACCACTTCCTTCCTAATACTGAGCTGAAACTAAGAATTTCTTAACATAAAAACTCTTACGCCGCTAGACTAATGAGCCAATCTATTCTTATGGTAATATTAACAGGCCAGTCTCTAGATTCATTAAATTTTGGGTATCGATTTACGCCTAGAACGATAACCCAATAGTAGACCGACCGATAGCTGCATCAAGAATGGGAAGGAAAAACCATCGTATTTTTGTAAGCTTTTGTCTATAGAAGACATAACTTTCTGAATTAACTACAATGAAGTTATAAGTAAACACTAAAATACTTACATTATCATTGTTAAGTAAATGTTCTTATTCTTTACACAATGAACAAATATTTAAACACGTTATAAAATAAAGAAGTTTGAAAGAAATGACAATTGCTGGAAGTCGAGCCGACTATAAAATAAATAGTTTTACGTACCACTAGTCCATAAAGATAGAGTAGGCCTAAGAAACAATAATTATGAACAGAAGATTAATGAAAATCCAGTAGAAGCTAGATTATTATATTTTATTAGCAGCATCTATCGAAATCATTTAGATTGATTTAATCATGCCGCAATTTCATCGTTCACTGAGTTTGTTACGAGTGAGTTTAAGAAGATTGTATACAAGCGTACCTAAATCATCTGTCGAAGATGGTGTCGTTGCTTGTGTAATGAATTTTCCATTAAATTTAACCGTGGGGGTAATTTCCAATTAAGCTGTACGGAGTTTCTATATAACATTGGCATGATTTCCATTTCCTTTTAGGAGTATGACAACCACGGTTCAACTACTTTAATAAATAGCTTGTAAAAATAATAATAATAAATCCCGCGTGTTTAATTGTCGTTTTAAAAGTTAGGTAAGTTAGGTGGGAGTCACACTGCAAGTTATATTATTTCTTACTTAAAAACGAAGAAAGGTTTGGACCTTTCTTCGTCCCAGACCCGTCTTCGACACCAGCTAATCAGGAATTTTATCCCAATACTAATACGGTAGTTGTATAAATTACTAGCTAAGCCACGTAAGTATAAAATAAATAAATACCCACTAACAGTACCTGAATTAAAACAAGTTTTGGTTTTTGTAAATCTTCTCTCGGCTCTACGGCAGCAAAATGTATTAGCATCAATATTATCATAATTATTCAATCCCTACTAATAGTTCCAGAGATTAACGCGTTTAAACAAACAAACAAAAAACTCTTCAGATTAACTATATTAGTTTGTATTAACATATATATTACACTTCATAAACGTATGAACGAATTCGTTTTACTTTATTTGTAAAAGTTAACAATTTTGTAGTAAGCTTAAAATAATTTTGGAAGGATTAGCCGTGGACTAGATTTATTGTCAGTGAATTTATAATTTGATGTAAATTGACCAAAGTTGAAGGCAGAGCTGGCTTAAAGAGATTAATAACATTCAGTAACAGGCTTTGATGTTAGGAAGGGTTTCTCCATAGATGTATTAGAAGCTTGTCTTAGTTCAAAACAGCAGAAGTGTCAAGATGTTATTTATTAGATCCCCTCCCGGTTCACTACCGAATAACAAAATTAGTACAGTCTGATCTTATTTCATAGGCTGCTATGGGACTGGAGCTGTCCAGTCTCTTTTTAAAAGCTTTTTTTAACCTCCAACGTTTGTATGTGTGTTCGGTACGAATCTTGTAAGCTAAATTAGAACCACTTCCCGATGTTCGATTGGACTCAAATTTGGTGTACATGTGTATATTTTGTGACAATACAATTATATGGTACCATGGAGCTGTTCTGATGATGGAGCCGGAAGACGGTCATAGGAACTTCTTAACTAAACAAGATAAACCCATCGAGTTTGGGCTCATTTGTTTTGTCTTGATGAGTACTTTGGTGTTACATGATATCCGGGGTCTGATGATGGAGTCGGCAGGTGGCCATAGGAACTTCTGGAAAAAGATAAACCCATCGAGTTTGGCCTCGATTGATTCGTCTTGAGGAGTACTTTTTTAAACATTAAATCTACACTAAAATAAAATAAATTTTATTTTCTTTTCAGAATTAATTTATTAAAAGAACAATATCAGAAAGAACAATACAAGACATACATCATACGCCTTTTATTACACAGAAAAAGTAATAAAAAATGGTGTAATGTAATATGTCCTATAATCAGGTCAGTGTACCTTGTCCTCCGAGAATAACGAACTAAAATGAGTTGAACCGAAATTCAAACCTTTGTAATTTAACATTTAAATGAAATAATTTAGTATTTTACCCTTGTACAACATTAACAACATAATACTAAGAACATAATATATTAAATCGACCTACGAGTTAACGATGTATAAACTTCTTGACTAATACCTATATATAAACATGCTCCGAGTACTATCATGTATTCTGTGGTACAGCCTCAAGCCAACGCCAACAAAACATTATTATGAGCGTTTTATACCTGTACATTGTAAAACGAAAATATAAATGATGATATAAGGTAACAATACTGAGAGTGAAAACATTTTGAAAGTAAATGTCATATTCGTCACTGGTGCTAACTTTCAAAGAACATTAAATTATTTGTAGTTCGAAGCAATTAACATACATAAGCTGAAAATATTTAGTAATTTTAAGCCTAATAATAAGTCACCGAATCTGTGACCTACAACCCAGTCTAAGGAGAGTCTATTTCTATAGTATGTATGGACATAAGCGGACTATACAGGTTGTTTCAAAAAATTAAACACTTACTTAAATCACAGCTCTGGCATGTTACTGCATGCCAGAGCTGTGATTTAAGTAAGTGTAGTGTAGTGTTCAAAAATAATTTTTTGAAAGAAACTATCCGTTACAAGTTTAAATTTCCAGGTAGAATATGTAAAGTTAAAGATCTTAAACCTTACATTTTTTTTTATTTTGGAGCTATGGACTCAGTTATTGGGAAAATCTGTAAAAACTAACTTAAAACGTTTTCAATATTAGTTTTTTCTTTGGATTTTCTTAGTAACGGAACGAAAAAATCTATAATTCAACTTCATATTTGTACGGGAAATCAGGTTATCTATAAAAACTTTTGTAACTATCCTAACTGACTAAATTGGCGTATTGATACTGACATTACAAACTTATTCAGAATAAACAGACGAATGAATTGTTAATGTTAGTAGATAGTACATAGATATCACTTTTTTCCTATACAACTAAATATGTATTAGGGATGATGAGGATTTTAGACAAAATATATTGTGTTTTTTAAGTTGTCTTTAAAAATATTTTAGTGTAACGTTTGTTTGTTTGTAAAGAGTCTAGTGTGTAATAACTTTTCTTTTAATTTTAATCTTGATTGTCAAGACATTGCAACCAGTGACAAAAGTCAACCCAAGTTATTAAGTACATACACTACTACATACATTTGTAGTTCTTTCAAATTTACCTTAAAATTTTTAATACAAATCAGGATCACCCACTTTTACTTTACTTTGCATTCTGACCGTATTTAGATTTTTTATAATCCGATTTTAAGTAAGCATTTTATTGAAGTGACTGTCACAAAAATAGGTATACCTTTAAAATCATAGCATTTATTTTCTTTGAGTTTTGTTTTATTATGTCAGCTGCGAGCGGGTACAGAAACAAACGACATTGTGTTTGACATCGGATGAATGAATTTAACCAATGAATGTTTATTTTATATATTTGTAACATTACTCAACATTCTCCTTCTACATACTTTAGTGTGATAAATCTCAGACAGAATGCTTAAATGGGGTAGAAAGTTTTCTCTTCAACATTTAAATATTTTTACATAAAATATTCATAAAAAGAATATATCATGGGATTTCGTCTAGTAAAACAATAAGACGATAAGTTTACTGTGAAAAATAATAACAGTAATAAGACATCATAGCGGTAAAACCTCTTAAATAATATTTTAGTCACAACAGAAACAAGGCCGTCAAAAGATTTGGAGAAAAATAATTTATTTAAATAAATGTTCAAAGTTAGAAGAATCATTTCTTTCTTAAGCAGGATTAAAACGTCTTGTTAATAAAGTGCTTGTAAAATGTTCGGTATAAGATTGCAGCGAGGTCTGAGCCCAGGCCATTAGCTTTACTTAGTGAGTGGTGTTGGAAGATAGAGGTTCATTTTATAATTCTACTTTTCACTACGACCGCCAATTTAGTAGACAACATTTCTGTAATATTTATTTTAGTTATATTCAGTGTGGTAGACAAAGTCTTTAACTTTATAATATTATTATAGATGGGTTCAATACCTATGTGAAGTCTTAGACTCGATCGCCCGCCACCTCTCACGCCGTTTTTCACAAATTACTTATCACTTCCTTAACGGTGAAGGGCCGAAAAAATATTCTCGGTAAGAGAATTTTCTGTCTTCGAGAATGTCCTGCACTATTGAGAACATTCTCATAACATAAAGGAACAATCTAAACTGAGAATTTAAAATGAAATGCTATTATTGTGTTGAAGCTTAGGTATAGTTTGATAATAGTGAAGATTATTTAGCTCGGAATTGTATACATTCCGGTTAGGTTAGGATTCATTCATTTTCGGTAACATATACACATGCTGAAATAAAAAAAAGATATTTCATTTTGCTGTATACTCATTATGTCATACTAGTAGAGAATGCCTTAAGCATTAAGTCCGCCTATGTCCAAAAAGTTGAAATAAATAAATATGAATGTTCATTGTGTTTTCTCATTTTCGCCCTAATCTTTGTTAAATATTCTTGTGATATTTAAATGAAGTGGGCTGAAAAAGAGAATCGAATTGCTGTGATTGTATTACACAAATGCAAATTTTAAACTCATCATCCGCTTGGTATTAATCGAATCTTTGTGTACCGGGCTATTGAAAGATATATGAAACGTATCTAATCTATTTGTTCCAGAAAAAGATCTGGCCATCCACGTAATACCCATTCCTACTAAAAAGGTAATCAGTGAATGAAAAAAATCTGTCCAAAGGCAAAAGATTTTATCTAAGGAAATGAATATAACACCCGGAACTATGTCGCGTAGGTATTTTAAAAAATTACTTAGGACTGGCAACTGATAAAGACGCACTGGTCATTACTTAACCGATAAATTAAAAATGAATAGGGTGGTATAATCAAAACAATTTTTAGGTAATAAGCAAGAAGAGATCAATCACGACAATTTTCATTTACAAGCGAGTAACATTACAATAAGCAGAATAAAGGAGTTTATGGTAGAAGCTCGTTTGCTATCAAGGAATGACTGAGCCAAATTTTTGTAAAAAAGGTATCAAAAATCTCGGCCCAGGTGTATCAAGATACAATTCTTGATAAGGTGGTCAAACCACTTTACAATACCATGTTCCATAATAAAAAATGACCCTTTCAGCAAGACTCAACATCTCATAAAGCTCGATCCACTCAAGTGTAACTGGAAAGGAACCTTTCTGACTTCATCAGAACTGAAGATTGACCATCATGTAGTCCCGATTTTAGCCCGCTTGATTGTGATCTATGGTATCTTTTGAGAGTATGGTCGCATTCTCTAAATGCCATGATAACTTGAAATACCTAACACATTCCATA
The DNA here is from genome assembly GCA_963859945.1 of Euplagia quadripunctaria. Lineage (NCBI taxonomy): Eukaryota > Metazoa > Arthropoda > Insecta > Lepidoptera > Erebidae > Euplagia > Euplagia quadripunctaria. The sequence goes on along the minus strand of OY982575.1, from coordinate 11,532,993 downwards.
TGGTTGGCAGTGGCGAGTTTGCCTTGGAGAAAGTGCATGTTTCAATCGATAACTGGCAACAACGTTTTAAGGATTGTTTAAGGTCAATGAAGATTATTTGGAATAAGCCTTTATTTTTTTTAAATGCTGTTACATTATATTATTTACTTATAAACTAACGCACTCAGCAGTAAAACAAATTTCATGTCATAGAAAAAGAAGATGTTTTCCTTATTTAGTGTGTATAAACATGTAAATCCTATGTCAGGTTATAATAAAAAAAAAAACGAGTATTATTCCCAACTTACACAGCAACTATCACAAACTCCGATGTTTATGCTGTCGTTCATTTGATCCTATTAGTGAAACCGCTATCGTTTGAAGTAGCACCAAGTATGTAAAGACCCCAGCTCTTTAACAATGAAACTAAAAACTAAGTCAAAAATAAGCTAAGTCCTTCAAAGAATATTTAGAAAACGAAGAAACTATAACTAACGTTACACAAATCGTTATACCAATAGAACAACTACTCATGAACGGCAATCCACCACCAAAAGTTCTAAAGACAATATTGGTTATAAATACACTTCTGGCGACATCGATACTAAATATAAGCAGTTCATCTTTTAAGGCCTTTGAGAAATCTGAACGCAGCGCCTGATGACTGATTAAAAGCATTTAAGAAATAACCTGAACATATTTTAGTAAAAGTATTTTTTTTATATTATTCTTATTCTTAACATACGTTTATGTCTTTAAAAGCTTTGTGTTGGAGTTACCCGATAGTCGTGATAGATGAACGACCAACAGCTATTTTCATGTTTACAGTAAAGTTTTAAATTACTATACTTATGTTCTTATGACTACCCACGTTTTGATCTATTTACTGTCGTATTGTCCATCCAAAGGTTGCCTGTAAGAGATTGGTTTTAGCGATCAGGCCGCCCTTTGTACATACTCACTAGATGGACCTATTCCTGGTAAAAAAATATTTTGGTGTACAATAAAGTTTATTCTATTGAATTCTATTGTATGACAGTAATTAGAATTTATCCGAAAACTCTCGGGAACATTCCCGCTAAAAGACATTTCACCTAACAATACGGTTTTACACAGTTCGATCATTAACTCCGGAGATCTTATATCGAAACTTACATACTTACAATATGTAAGTTAACACTTTTCCCTTTAACTTTGCCTTTTTACAATATTAGTATAAATATTATTACTTCTTTAGTACCTGTAAATAACGTAACGTTATTTACATACCTGTACATTCAACATTTATGCATAAAGCGAATAATAAAAAATAATAATATCCAGAGACATACTACCCATAGCCGCTGTCTAGACTCAAACTAAGCAGACCTTGTACATTGGGTTCTAGAACACACATTTGTGTATTTTTTAAGCATTATGTCGTTGGTGTACAATCAAGATTATTCAATTCTGTTCTATTCTATAGATACATTTCTTTTTGGCCTGTTGGTTTACTAACAGGCCTCCACTAGAGTGGTTAGTGATCCTGACTGCTAAGCCATAGGTGGGTTCGATTCCCACTCAGGACAAATAATTGTGTGAAGAGCATGATCATTTGTTCTGCGTCTGGGTGTAAATTATTTATAATATGTATCTATTCAGAAATATATAAGTATGTTTATCAGCAGTCTGGTTACCATAGTACAGGCTCTACCTAGTTCGGGACCAAATGGCCGTGGGTGAGATGTGTTAAGTTATTATTTTTATATACATAGAAACTTCCAGACCAATCAAAATAGCATTCATGCATATAAATATTTGCACTGAGCGGGAATCGAACCCGAAAGATGTACATGCCGGCACAGTTATGTGAAGAGGTAAAGTTCCCTCTTATTTTTACTCTAATGAAGAGAACCGGCGCTTCAACTAACTGGAAATATGTATGTATATAGGGTGCTACATATTTACCAAATAGAAAACGTTATGTTATCCTATCTGTGGCCCTGGGTGAAATTTGTCACACTCTCTTGTTAACATAGTGGAAAGGGTATTTATTACCATTATAAATATCATACGCTCGGATTGCGCTTCTAATATATTTATGTATGTTTTAGGTGTATGTACGTAAAACATCTATACGTAAAAAATCTTACCCTGATTTAATTCTTAATGTGGGATTCCAATGGCATGCTGGGATTGCACAAATACCTACGTCAAAACAAAAAATTCAAAAATTGAAAAACGTTACATAATTAGTAAATCTAATTTTTTTTTAAATTTAACAAACAGTGTATGTTCCTTATTAATTAAAGAACTTATAACAAAATTTTTATTTAAATGTCACGAATTCCATTTTCCTTTCATTTAATAATGAATATCCATTATACAACTTTCTGCTACAAAGTGGCACGCTTCACGATCGAAATTCCATGAGAGCCGTAGGTACTGTTACAAAATGAAAATTCTTTAAAGTTGACAAGTATTATAAATGCGTGTTGTTCGAAAGTAGATGTTGCCAACGACGGATCGACCTTCGTCTGTTTATGAGGCCTTCGTCTGTTTATGAGGAGGTGTTTTAGTACTCGTTATTTTCAACAATTAGTAATTCACACTAAATTCTGTCGACTGTAAAGGCGAACTATCTTCTAAACTTCTATTGACTGTGACATCTTAAAACAATTTATTGTCATGTTATGTAATGCTTGTTGAAATAAAAATATTGTTTATTTTATTCTAGTCCGTAACTTAATAAAGTAGAAACTAATATATATTATTATATATTCACTATATTAGGCATATGGCATTGTCATCTATCATCCATCTTAAAAACTATTGTATACAAGAGATACACCATGTCAGCGGGTAACAGGTGCAAGGTGTAAGTAAGAAAGTCTGCAAAGTAAAATGTTACATTATAATATTCTATTATATATTTTAGCAAAATTGTAATTATTTTACAATACTTGGCACAGGCTAAGCAAAAGAGACTGAGCGAAGGTTGACAAAGAAAAACCCGTTATATCAAATATTATACACTATGTTCGTTTGCTTTCATTTGCTTGGTCTTTATTCGCCTTAAGAAAATTAGAAAAGTCTTGAGCAAAGTTGTAGCCACCACAATTTTTTTATTGTTTTATTAAATTATTACTATTGTCCTCTTTGTTGTCTGAATATACTGTACGCAGGCACGGCAGCACTGCACGCATATGTATCAAAACAGACAGGAGGGGACTTGCTTTTACTAGACGGGGCCACCTCGAATTATGACCAAGACCTGGAGGCTTAGTCACTGCATGTGTGCCCCCTATGTCAAAAGTACATCTGTAGTTGGTAATACTGACTAGTCACTTCGAATCAGACATGACTACGTAGTGTGCCCTTGGCGTACAGCTACAGAAGATAAGAAGATAACCAGATGGATAAAAGTGGAAAAATATTGTTACTGAAAGCCAATTTTGATTGATACAACAACTGCGTCTATCATCCATCAAATACCCTTTACACATACTTTCCTAGAACAAATAACGGAGCTTAAGTCTTTAACATCACTTACGTTTCCGTTTATTTCAGATTATCACAAAAATCCCATGTCGGTAAAAGCTGTGCCCTATTGTTGAATGAAAGGTCGGAAGTTGGGACGTTTCAATTGTACCTTCAAATTCAACTCCAGTGGCGATACACTTAAAATAAGGGACTATCGAAACTCACAGACTGGCTTAATGCGTGGGCCCATTTGCCAGTTTTTTTTAATATTTCGTGGCTCATCGGACGATTACAAAAAAATATTTATTGTGCGTAAGGTGCGTTTTAACGGAAAATGTTTTTTTTTTTAAATGTGGCTACAATATTGTTAATTGTACTCCGACTATCGCAAAAACCTTTTAATGCAGATTATGTGTAAAAAATATATATCTTGGTAATATGTCTGAACCAGTATGACTCATGTGTTAGTCTTGTGCACGGGGTACTAAGTCAGGTAACAATCGCTGATGAAATCATCCACGACAAATAAAGATAATAATTATCTTTTAAAAAAAGTATCACCGTGCTTTTTACTGGAAAGTAGATGTATTTTGTTTAAATATAATATGGGTAGGTCAACTAAACGCACTGCTCCAATGAGACTGCGAAGTTTCGGAGTAAACGAAAATATCATCAATGTGTACAATTTGATATTGTTGAAAGTTTACGCGAATGTTACACATTGAAATAAAACTATTTTTCACGGATTCTATCGCGATTTATTTGGTGTTATTTTACTATTTACACTGATCCCGACGTTTCAGTTGCTTTTCAGCAGTCTACCCGTGAACATGGCTATTACACTTTTACTTTTAATACAATTTTTAGATATTTGTTGATTTTTCAAAAACTACTCGACTGATTTTTATAAAATTTAAATGGGACTGTACTGGGAAGTATACTCTTCAAAACTAAAAAAGAATTTTCCAAATTGGTTTTGGCGTCTTCGAGTAATCGGTGAACATACTTAAAAAAAAAGATTCCGACGAATTGAGAACCTCCTCCTTTTTTGAAGTCGGTTAAAGATAAATTTGTCAGTATATAGTAAATTAAGCGCTACATTATGCATATTAAGTTCCTTATATTCTACCATTCCTGGTGTACAAATATTTTCTGTTTCATATTCTTACATTATCATAATATTAACATACCTTCAGTGAAAAGTGACACAACTCGAGTTGTATTGATTTTGATATTTTTCCAATGTAAACATCAGTAAAAAAAATCTACTTATTTTTTATTATTATTATATTAATCTATTACTTTACAATATTTTCTCTATCTTAACACTACACTATTTTACATTATACTTGAAAACTTGGATTTTGTTGTGTTTTTTTAAACAAACTAATATTTTTAATTTACGCAAAGTCCTTCCTCACTATTTGTGGCAATGAAGGACTGTAATCTAAAATAGCAACGTAATATTCGGTTATATACTTAACAGGTGTAAAATATCAAGGATTAAATATAATATGCATGAAACCCTATTACGTAACATTTGACTTTTTCATGAACTAATTTATTACCGAGGAGAGCGTACCTATATTAATTAGCATACGGTGTTCTTCCTGCCGCGAATAAATCTCACAGATTACTAAACTTCATCACCATATTCCTGATGTAGGTACTACGCAATTTTGACTTAAAATATTTTTAAGTACTTTTTTAAGCAAATTAATTCATCGTTACATGGTAAAAATGAATTGTAAAATAATAATTAAGAAGGAATCCACCAATCCAAATTTGACTGGCCTGTTGGACTAGTAGTTAGTGACTCTGACCGCTATGCCATAGGTCCTGGGTTCGATTCCAACCCGAGTCTGGGTGTTCTTTGTGTCCGTTGTTTGTATGTTTGTAAAGTCGCCCGCGACACAGGAAGTAATTCCAAATGCCGTCGTCTTAAAAAAAAATCCCTTTTGGATAATCAGTCTCAAGGATCACAACGGTCAAAGATAGATAAAAAAATGCGATATACGGGGTTGGCAAATTATTTGTTTACCAGGTGTAGAACTGATCAATTATCCATCGGCACGTGATATTTACCTATCCCTTAAAGATATTGAATCGTGTCGTCAATAAATAATTTACCTATCTCTTTAAATAAACGATCCAATTTAAATTAATATGTAAAACTTCGTTTATAAATAAAACCTTGAAATCGTTAGCCTTCTATCACCAATAAAAAGCCAGGGGGCGGAAGCTGGTAAATAACAGGGTATACTTGTAAATAAAATTTTCTATTCATTCTAATAAACTATAAAAACCATACTAGTGTTAATAGTTTAGTAGACACACTTTAAAGTGTCACATGCATATGTACTTATTAAAGTTCTCAACATTATTGACATTATCTATATGGACAAAGTTTCTAACAACTGGGCATGGAAGTTAGAAGACCTCATTAGCTACACAATAGTTAGCATTTCCTCTGTTCTATCGCATTTTGTATTGAAGTCAGTTTTATAAACTATTATATATATTAGTACGATTTTTGCCAAATGTTTGTTGTAGTTGTTAACGTTGTTTTAAGTACCAATGACGAATACTAAAGGTTACTTCTTATTTGAGTCACAACCACCCTTTTACTTGAGCGAGTAGACTTTAATTGGATTAATATTATTTTTGAAGTACCAATTTATTTTATGAATTGACAAAAACAACTGTTTCTTATAATTTATTTTTCTTGTCTTTGAACTCTCACTTATTGTAAATTGTGAAAATATGCTATATGAAAAGGGACACCTCAAGAAAATTCATTTGTTTAGATTTTTTTTTTTTTTTTTTTGTTTAGATTTTTTTTTTTATTTGTCAAGAGTAAATAAGTTTGTACTATGATAGTGCGTTGACTATAAATTTGGTTAAACTATAGCACGAATAATAATTACTATAATATTTATATATATATATATATATTTATATAATACTAAATATTAAGTACTATATATGGTGGATGCATTAACACTTCCCAACCAAGCGCAATGATCCTTTGACAACGATCTTTTTCGCACGTTCTTGTCGTAGGTGATCCACTTTTCATCATCAGTGATCAATCTTTTCAAAAATGGTTCGGTTTCATTCCGTTTCAATAGAGAATTGCAAACGAGTACACGATTCATTAGCTTTCTTTCAGCTCGTGTGGCACCCAAATATCGAGCTTTTTTATATAGCCAGACTCCAAACGAACTTTGTGCTACTCTTACTGACATTGCAGTAGGTCCATAAACGTCACAAATTTTTTTCGCGGCTTGAGTCTAATTTTTCCCATTTTTGTAATAATACTTCAGAATGTATCGAATTTCTTTGTTAGATTCACTCATTTTGGGGGATAGGAAAACAATTGAAAATTGGTGGCAGTGTTTTTTTACTTTTTATAAATGTCCTATATTTATTGATATTAAAACCAACCAGATACAAACAGTACAACCAGAGATTTTTCTTAAATTTTATACATACCAAATACGAAAAGACTTTTTCCCCGACCTATTATATATATGTTGTTTATAAGATATATAAGTCTACGGCTGCGTTAGAATTAATCTCTTCGGACGGAATTTAATTAAATAGGAATCCTGATGGGTACTACTGTCCGTGCGAATCAAACGATCTGTGCGGTTCGGATATATTGCCACAAGTCAGTCTGTATATGGGTGATATAACAAAAAATCACCGTTCTCTATGCCAAGCCAATTACATAATTTTGCGGTCCGGTCGGACAAATTAAACCGTAGGTCGTAGACATAATTAAAATCTGGAGACAAAAAACTAAAATTATATTTCTATAGGTGGTTACAACCACCAGTAAAAACACTAGTGAGATGTCACTAGTGTTTTTACTGGTGGTCCAGATTTTAAAGAGCTGATTGACGAGATTACACCTTGCCACAAAAATTGTAGAAAAAAAAAGCATTTTAGGTATTTTGTGGAAACAAGCACAACGACATGTGACACGAGATAGGAAAGGACACAGACATAAACTTGAGAAGTAATATGACAACTGATTTAAAAGTAGCTCGCAATAAAATTGAGCTGTAGTAAATGAGACACGTGCTAGAGTGGAGACCGCGATTAGGCAAACGTAGTGTTGGGCGCCCTGCGGCACGATGGACCCACGACTTGAAGAAGGTGGCTGGCGGCGGAAGGATGCGGGTTGCCCATGCACAAGACCGGGATAGTTGGCGTTCTTTGGGGGAGGCGTTGTACAGCAGTGGACGGCGATAGGCTGATGATGAAATAGGAATAATGCATTATTATTTAATGTATCTGCAAATCCCATTCAGCCCTTTAAATTTTTTTTTGTAAAAATGACGCGTTTCCTAAATAACATTTTTACTATGTTTTACCCCCTTTTGAGTATAATAAGTACGTATGTCTTTACTTTCAACAGAAATGAAATCCCAAGTTTTATAAGTTTAAATTATAAAAAACGGAAGTATATCCAAAGTTCAAACTTCTTTTCTACCCCTTTAGAAGTGAAATTTCTGAGAATCTTTCCTTACTGAAAACTAAATTGTGAGAGGCATCTGGCAAAATTTTAAGTTTCCCACCATGGTTAGGTTAGGTTGTGATATATTATTTACAAAGTTTCTCATTTTATATATTAAAACTAAAATAAAGAACGTTTCACAGTCCTAGCTTAAATGGCATTTGAAAATGTTTCTGTTTCGTATTCCTTATTCTATTTATAGCAATGTACACGCTGTCTGCTGTTCTGAGAGCTCATTACTGCCAGTAATTTCCTTCAACGTAATTAAGATATATATTAATAAAAGCCATTGATTGAATTTCCTTTGTTCTAGTCTTATTAAATATTTTCCTGTGTGTTAAATATATAGGAGGATTTCAAGACGTGATGATACTTAGAGAAACATATCTGCGTTCAATAGTTGTATTTATTGAGTTTTAATGAAAAAAAAACGGTCAAGTGCATGTTGGGCTACGCACAGTATAGGATCCCGTAGTTGCCCGTAATAATATGCGGACTTACGTTTAGGGTTTCGTTCCTCAAACGAAGCAAGAAACCCTTGTAGGACCACTTTGTTGTACGTCTGTCTGTCTGTCAAGACCCTTTTTCTCAGGAACCCGTGGATGCATCAAGTTGAAATCAATGCCATTATCTTATGTCTATGGTCCCTTGAAACTGTAAAAAAATCAAGCTTCTTAGTCAACACAATCAAAAGATTACTCAATCTTATTTTATAAAATCAATTATACATTTTCAATCACAAATTTACAATTATAAACTATAAATATTTTTTTTATAAGTTTAAAAAATTACAGAAGGATATAGATATAAATTAATTGCAAAGAAGTGATAAATTTTATGAAAATTTGTCAATTGCGACTTTATTTTTATTATGTCGTTCTCCCACCGGGTTACTGGTCTTCCTCTCTTTCTGAAAACTTCTGGGCCATGCCACCATGTTAGTCTACTTGTCTAATGGTCGTCATTAATTCTGGCTACATGTCCCGCCTAGCGCCACTTCAGCTTCACGGATTACTAAATCGAAAAATAGTTTCTGCACACCCGCAGTATAGTTGAAGATCTATTCAACGAATAACGATATACCACACTCCTCTCTTTAAGTACAGGGGAGGTAACCTAAAACTTTTAACAAAGATTTCGTTTTTTGTTTGACAAACACTTCATAAAACATGACACAAAGAACACATGTTGGTTTTGCAAACGACATTTTATAGCAAAATTTTGGTACTTTACCTGACTAAGGAAAGACAGCGGCGATCTGATTATTTTTCATGGTACCTGAAAGACGGAAAATGTTTTTAGATCAATAGTAACAACGGTGTAATCTTAATGGATAAATATACCTACAACAAGCATAAATAAAAAAAAATTAAATGCCCCCCGACTTAAAAATCTCTTCAACAATTAGAAAATAGCTGATAATGCTGTTCACTCTTTCAGCGATAAAATGCCTTCACTGAATTGACGCTTAGTTTTAAAACATCTCGTATTTTTCTATTGTTTTACAGAGATATTTATAAAGCCAAATAAACAAAAAATATTAATTCTAATACAATCTAATATCAGTTAAAAACAAATGAGTAATCATTAGTAATGTTAATATATATATTTACATATTTTAATGCTACGGAACGTTAACAAATATTTATTATTTCTTCACATTATTAGAACCATTTAACCTGTTTCTTTAGTGCCTTAAGATAAGTAGTTAAGTGTTTGAAGCTCATAATGTGTCAGTCACAAGGTCACAGTTTTCATAATCCTAAATTCTGTTTCACTATCTTAATCTCATAACAACCAACTATATAGTTTAATCTTCAAGATCACATTCTTTTAAAAAGCTAATTCTGAACCTACAGGTTTAGAAAACGGTATCGATAGATCTTTTTACACATATCGTTCTCTTGGTTCTTTACGAAAAGCGGTGCGATAGCATCAGGAAAGTATCCATAAAATGTGTTACGTGCCTTTACACGATTTACGCACCATAAAGCTATGCTCCATTTATCAGCACCTACTAACTTTACTTGTGATAAATACTTATGTTCAACGAATGTACTCTAACTATCACCAATGTTCTAATAAAAGTTTTTTTTTGGTGTAGGTATTTGAGAGTTTGGAACATTTTTGTTGATTATTCATAATTAATTGAATTAGGCGTTCGTTACAGGATAAAAATCTATAGTAAAATAGTAACGAAGAGGCAAATAGGTTTGGCTCAGGGTTAATGGTAGGCCATTAACCCTGTTTGGGTACGCATTTCAATGGATTAAACATGCATCGAAATATTATATCGTGCCAACTTTTTTTTTTGCGTTTGTGTTTTACTGTTGCTTTTGTTAAGATCGAAGTCCAGTCGTGTAGTGGTAGTTTTCCTACCCTATTAAAAATATAATAATGCAATTGTATTCAAACATATATTATTGTTTGTTTATTTAAATACAGAGTAGACACTTTCGTAATATTTCGAATCTATTTATTAACACAGTTTCCTTAATACTGCAAAATATGTCTTCCTTGAAAAAGACATATAATACAAGTAAACAACGTTTCCAAAAAATATGTACCTAACAGTCGCGAATCTAATCACGACGCATGAGAGCACTTTTACAGACTTTTTATGGCTCTCATTATCCGCTTACATTCAGTCACACCGAGCCCAATAACAGAAAAGAAAAAGAAATTTCTGCTTCTTGTACAAGTTACTTAAAATAGTCGAAATCAATACCAACCCGATTTTCACGTTTCATAATGACTCACTTTTACGCACCTCTCCGTAGAATCGTTCAGGTTTCAAATCACTTATTTCAAACTTATGCAAACTAACCAATAAAAGTATCGAATTTACGGGTATCTTTATTACAAATATTCGTGTCTGAATAGTTTTTACAGTATCGGTAAGAAGCGAATGATACCATACGTGTTGCAAACGTCTAGAAGTGGACTTTATCCGCTGTGATGATAAGTACCATCAGACAGTTTCTTTTGTAATAGGAAGAAAACTTATCGTAAAATAACAGCCTTCAGGTTAATCAGTTTGAAAAGGGTATAGCAACGATACTGGCCCGTGCATCGCTAAAACGTAACATCTGGTAAGTGACCGATGAAAGTGAGAAGCCATTGGTCTCTGCAATCACGGCTAATTTTATGACTTAGTATGGTGTAATTCATCACACTCAAAGCCCCATAGCCTTGAGCCGCTTTTCTGATCCCGTTGAGTTATGGCACGATGAAACTAGTTAGACAAGCAACCAATTCGAATAATTATGTATGTTCAAATATCCTACAAATTACTTATTAACTATCCTTATACGAAAACAAAATCTATACTTATAATAAAACTGTAAGAGGTCCAATTCTGTACATTGAAGATATTTTGAATTTTTTTAGGGGGCACTCTATGATCGATACTGAAGCCAAAACCATAATTTTTTTCGTCCGTCTGTCTGTCTTTCTGTCTGTCTGTATGATTTGAGTTCATGCTACGAGGACATAGGATATTTTTTATCCCGAAATTCACGACGGTTTCGAGAGGGGGGATGAAAGTCTAAATGTGTAATTAGTTGTAATTCATAACAATAACACGTAGTCCGATTGCAATCATTCTTTTTTGTTGGAAAGGAGGTACTTTGAAGATTATCACGTAATCTTCTTTCTTTTATATCTGTATGTAGACGTGGAGTTTTTTTGTTTGGTTGATTTACGTGAAAAGTACAAAATAATCACAGAAACGTATTATACACAAGTATTGTGTGTAATTCGGTGTAACAGTTACGTTCAAGTTCAAAATGTAAAAAGAAAAATTACTACCTACAACATGCAACGACATCTGTTGGTCCCAAGCAATACTAAGTAAACAATACTAATACTAAAACGTTAAACAGTGTTTTATTTTTTTAGATATTTATTATTAGCATAGAAAATTCCTGTGTCCTGTGAGAGCTTCACAAACATTTTAACAACGGACACAAGAAATACCCAGACTCGGGATATCTATTCGTGGATCACACATTTTTTTTTGTCCCGTGTGGGATTCGAACGCACAACACTCGGCGCGGTGTAGTGGCGAGGCGACCATTTAAACCATTTTTTTTAAAGAAAGCAACTCCTGCATTAGGAGTAACTCCTTGTCTCGGGGGACTTTACAAACATACAAACAACGGACACAAACAACACCCAGACTTGGGTGGGAATCGAACCCACGACCTATGGCGTAGCAGTCAGGGTCACTAACCACTAGGCCAACAGGCCAGTCGATTGCACTAGCCGTGCGTAATATTAACATGTACATCATACCAACATAAAGTAATTGTAGTGCAATATTCATTATAATTTAATAAAAACTAAAGCAATCTACATATACATAATCATATTTAATATATAATAATAATATATCTGTAGAGATTGCGTTTCTGCAAGTACAATAAAAATATTTTCAAAAAAATTGTAGGAGTGTTAGAGGACAACAAACCGAAACCATTAACATTTCTACCATTTTTGAAAATTGTGTCTGTTTGTCTGTTTAGTTGTGCATGATGTAAAAACAAACGTGGAAACCTTTTCTGCAAAACAAAAATATTGTACGTAGTTTTCACTCTATCCATAGAAATAAGCATTTAAAATGTTCCACAAAAAACATGTTATTACAATGCAGTTACTTTATATGCAGTTACTTTAGATTAAACCAATAGATGTCGATATATTCCGTTATTGGCCCAAATTAATATGAAAGAATACACGTGACTGCTTTTTTAAATGAAACAATAATGTTAAATATTTCTTTATTTATTATTTTGTAAAATAAATAAATTCTTGAATTCAAGCGGACATATTTTTAGAAAATAAACGAAAAAAATTGATTTTCAATCTTAGGAAAACGCAAAGCTCGGTTATCTACTGATCGTCAACGAAGATACACCTAAGTACGAGTATATACATAGCGTACCTATTCGGATTCGGCAGCCAGCAAGCGCCAGCAACAAATTCACAAATATGTTTCAGGCGGTTGTAAGGAATATACTTATAAATAAAAATAAACCATAAATTATTTAATAATTTATTTATAAATAGATTATAAAAGTGAACTGAAATATTAGAACATAGCTGGTGAAGTTCTTTAACATTTCTAGACCATTCATTTTACGTTCGGTTACATTAGTATGAAATCTTATGGGACCCCGTGTCTATAAACAAAGCTAAAGGCCAAACATTTATATATTTCAGGGGTGGACCATAATATTAGCTGCGAGTAATCTGTTAGGTATACCAATTACATGTTAGTGACGGCCAGGGCCATACTTTCCAGGAAGCAGGACTGACTTACTAACTACAGCGAGTCTCCAAATTAGTCGGACGAATTGAGGCGTTAGGTCCCAACAGTTGTTTTTTCGCAACCGCAATGTATTGCGAGGAGAATTTCTGGCGCAAGGAGGCAACCTCCAGGCGGAACGGTTTCACTCGCGCTCATGTGTGTACTCTAACAGTGGCCCACGGCTGTATAACACGGGTTTTGTGTCCTTCACCCGCAGCAGAATCTCCCGTGAAGAGTGTGTCTGAATATCGCCCATGTACTAGACGGAGCACACTTGCCACCCGCGGGCTGGCGCTGGGTGGACCAAAGGATGCATAATGTCGCAGTACCGACGGTCCACTCATTACAGGTACTGTAAGGCATATGGTGTGGTTTTCGTCGGTATAAGTCGTACGCTCTAGGTTATTTCAGTGCCTATACTAAAAGCAGCCTGGAGGATTCCTCCTTTCAGGAAGAAGTGCTACTATAGTTGTGCTATTATAAGTTACTTATTGTTGTTTTCAGAAATAGACGCGAACGAAGTCGCGGGCACAGCTAGTACTACAATAAATGTACTTGTCGTTCTCATAAAAAACTAAACTTGTTACACAAGTACTTTTCCGATTCTTAACAAATAGGGAAAATGGGACCGCCATCTGTAACTTATGTCGGGAAAAAAGTTAGATTATGTCGCGACCTAATGAGATCTCAAGTTTCCGGCTCACGTACTTTATAGACTCACGTCTTTACAACACTCGTACTTACCGTTCGAAATTTGAATATGCTCGGAATATTATCAGCTGTTATTTTCCACGTAACGGAAACGTGATCGTGAGATTGCTTTTTAAGCTATAGCCGCTGCTAAAATGTATTCAAAGATTTTTAGGGAATTTGATTTTTAACAGACTAGTTATGTGTCATAATAAAAACTGTCACGTGCACAGGGTATGTTCTAAGAATAAAATTATCTCATCGCATCTTTTTAATTCGAATTCTACAATCTACAATATTTTTATGTTAAAAAGGTGACAATGAGCCCTAAAAGTATTTGATCGGTAATTATATAATTTCATAAAATATTGCTTTACTGAATTATAACATAAAGTTATTTTTTTAAGTAAATATTTTCTTGAAAGCTGTATATTCTTTAACACACATATAGTTAACATTTAAATATTAGTTAAGTGTTAGTGAACCACTAGAATTCAATTTAATTTCATAATGTTTAACATTGAAATAGACAAAAAATATTTACTTAGGGCTATCAAACAGCTTTCTTCAGTAATTTTTACAAGAGCAAACGGCAAGAAGCATCAGATTGAACACAATTTAATAAAGTGTACTTTCATTTTCAAAGTGTATTGACGTACCTAGTCTTTCCCATATTCACCTTAGAGAAAATTGTGAGATAGGTAAACAAAGGAGGAAGGCTATTTTGAATAAGTAACCGCACTTCGGATATTAAGAAGCTAATGATTTAAATATACGGGTTTGAGAGTTTTAGGCAAGTACATAATGCTCTGTTTTAGTTACCCTCGCGGTCTTGACTTCACGGTGAAAACACTGTGTTCGTGGAAACACTGTGTAAACCAAGTAGGTTTTCTGTTCACTGTTTCTACCGTGTGTTTGTTCCATTCAAACACCGTGTTTCCACATTAGTTTCTCGCAGAACCCATGGCACTCACATACCAAATCGACGGTGAATATACAATAAGTATCCACGGTGGTTACACAATCAATCCACGGTCGTTACTTCATCAAGATTGGTATCAATCTTAGGTTTCACTGAACTGAACGTCCTGTCGTAAGTTTCATGAAACATGTTAAGTTGTTTAAAATAAACACTCCAACGGAGTTCCGTAAGTATTACTATTTAAGTGGAGAGATTATCATAGTGACTATTGTCAATCGACACATAAACAGTAATGGCTGCCGACTCGTCTCTCATCTGGCTTGACAGTTGCGTGAAACGGAACACAAAACTAATAATTATTATAACAGAACCATAAATTAATTAAAATTATAAATTTGACATCATTTTTGTGATGCTTTTGTTTAATGACTCATACTTACGTAGCTCGTACAAATGAAGAGATCGAAACGTCAATATCATGACTTTATACGGAAATAATGTGTAGTAATTGTTAATTTACTGTTTTTATTTAAATCATAATTCCGGATACGAAAATAAAATGCCTGAAGTGAAAAAGTTGTAAAAAATAATAAAATATTTTTAATATTATTTTGATTTTGCAACATGAAACATTGCTAGACTACTTTTGGTCAAGATCCTTTATAATTTCTTCATCACTATTACTATTACTATTTTGGTTAATTTTTATATTATCATCAAAATTACAATTACGTTTTTTATGATCATAATGATAATCATTCCTTTTCAAGTATCTCTTTATATTATTACTCATTATTAAGATTAATTTAATTATTTGTTAATTTACAATTAATTTGGCACTATAGATTGACGGTGTGACCAGAGCGAGTACACCTGAGGAATAGGCATTCCTCAGGTGTACTCGCTCTCAACGCAGCTCACACGCTGAAACCAAGGCTGGTTTCAGCGTGTAGTAACTATGATCAATTCTACCAACGGAACAAATACACAGTGAAAACACAGTAAAATAAATCATGGTTACACAGTGAATCCACTGTGTTTTCACCGTGAAGTCAAGACCGCGAGGGTAGTTTTGTCATGTTTATGGTCTGCTGAAATCTGCCATTATCCATTACTATTATACTTGGTATACGTACGTATAATTCATAGTATGCATACAAATAGACGAAAGCTAAATGGGCCCATCCTGTGACTTTTGTGAATCATGCATGCAAGTTTCTAATGACTTACATTGTATTCATCGGACGACTAGATGCAGACAGAGGTTCCATCCTTTCAACAACTTTGAAACAACAAAATTTTTAACGAAACGTTTTGACAGATCCTTTTTAGTTCGCGTCGCCAAGATCTGGAACGAACTTTCTTCGTCTATTTTTTCAGACAATTATAATCCTGGAACGTTGATGAGTTGAGTGAATAGGTTTCTCTTGGATAGGCGTGTACCATCGTCGTCTTCATCATCACTTTCCATCAGGTGAGTTTGAAGACAAATTCCTATTCCTGTCCCCAATTAAAAAAACAATTTTAAATGGCTATAGATTGTAGTAAGCCAAAAGTAAAGAAGTATTGCATCTTATGAAATTAAACACGTTCATGCTAAGATGTCGGGATAAACATTTATATATTACTATTAAAGGTTTTAGTGATTCATCAACTATAGCTCTTCAAACGAGCACAAAAGTCATGAGAGTCACTAAATGCGATATGGATTAGTAAATAAAGTTACTTAATATCTCTAGTAAATATATAATGAAGGATTTATGTATTGGTTTGTTATCAGCGGCGAATTTACACATCTGCAGCCAGTAGGCTATTAAAATTTTGCCGTCCCTACCAGTCGGTCTATCTAATTCGATACCCCAGGACAAGACATTAAAAATAATGTAGGACCCAAATTTGCCGCCCCTAAAATCTGCCACCCTAGGCTTCAGCCTACTCAGCCTACTGGTAAATCCGCCACTGTTTATTATCATTAAGCGACCTTCTTCACCGACTGTACCCAGAAAAGTAGGTAAATATTGTAAGTCAGTAAAATTGAAGGCGATAGATCCAAAAAGCTGACTTTAACGTCATGAAATAAAATTAATCCCAGTTTGCACTGAGATATTCCTGGTCCCGTAATCCAAGCTGTAAAATCTTGAAAGTGGAATGACAAGGTATATACACCTTAAAGTTATCTACGTATGCAGCAACATTGTGAAACACAGCTTTTTGAAGTCATTTTTATTACATTTTTTTTCGTGTTCATTGGCTAGAACAACTCATATTCGCGATTTTTTTTTCTACCAGCTGACCCGACAGACGATGTCCTGTCTTAACTATGAATATTGAATTCAAATTGGTATAACTAATAAAAAAATATATTCCAAAAGCATAGTTCCAACCGATGCATCTGTTTTAAACGATATTTCAAGCACACATTCTGTCAATCGCGCCAACTGTTAAACGACTGACAGTTATGTCAAAAGCACTAAGGTTAAATTGGAAAAGTTAATATGGTCGTCAAATTTCTTTAAATTTTCTAATTTTCCGCGCAATTATCTTATTTTTTATTCCATAAGAATCTTCTCCTGACAATAACAAACACAAAAAAAGAATAAGCGAAATCGGTTTAGCCGTTCACGCGTGATGCCGTGACCAAGGGAAATAGGGATTCATTTTTATATAGATGTACAAAATACACAAAATTTACGTTAAACGTAACTCTTTTTATTATTACCTTCTTCTTACATTTAGTAAAGAAACTCTTCTTATAACCCTTTTATGGCTAAGTCTCGATTGTTATGAATTCTAGTAAAGACTTGGTTAGGGATCTTCAACAAAACTTTGTTTCCCTCTGACTGTCTCTCTCCTTCCTGTATTTTGCCGTTGCCATCTAAATATTAATTGAGATAGAACGCTGGTCGCTCCAAACAATTAGAAATGCAACTTAATAAGTAAGTTGTTATAGCTACAGTCCTAGTTACTGTTTAAAAGGGAGTTTGTAAACAGTATCAATTAGTCGTAACAGGTACAACTCTCCAGCGTCGGATGATAAATATTTTGAATAAAATGATAGCTAGATAGGGGTAAATACTTTTGTTGGAAACGGCAATGTCTATTGCTCTTGCTCATTGATTTGAGTTGCTATTGTTTTTTAAATATATGTATAATATCTATATTCAATCCAAACAGTTGCTACGATTTTTACCCCGTAAATCGCTGATAAATATTTGTTTATGTCGCATGTCTGCATGATGAATCTAGGTAGTAAGAACAGTCTTTAAATAAGGTAATTAGGTAAAACGGTATAAAATGTAAGTGTGCCATTAAAGAGAAAATCTTATTTGTTTTCCTGGTTTGCTCTTGCCGTTAAGTTAGGTTTGGAATGTATATTTAATATGAAAGTCTCTCTTTGTTTTGAATAATTAAGTAAGTGACTTAGCACTGCCATTTCTTTTAACAAGCTGGTTGAGATAAAGAATATTTTTTTTGCTCTACAGCAGTTACAACTGTTGTCTTCCAAGTTAGAGAATTTTCTCTTTTATCTGTTTTTTTTTATTCTATGCCCGCTCCAGTTTGAGAATTTTAACGTATGAGTTATTTTTTATGTAATTATATTATAGTATTGTTTCACACTATAATATGTTAATAAATACTAGAGATCACTTCGCGGTAGAATTTCGACCATTTTGAATGTCTTGTTTTATTTCATTGACCAGTATTCTTGACCTGTCATTGTATATACTTTTGTACCATGACAGGTTTAAATATATATTGGGCCCCCTTAGCTTTATGTAGTCGTTTTTAAATATTTTTTTAACTTTATAGCTCATATTGTTTGACATGTTAGCTTTCTGCACTTCTTCTACATATAAAATTTCAATATTCCAAATTTCACATTCCAGTCTGTGCTTGTTTGCTTAAAAAATGCATTCAAAGGATTCTCCTCACGTATTAATATATAGATTATAGTGATAGATATTTTTATTTAATTTTCAAAGAAGGTATGTTCTATTGCCACTTATTAAAGTACAAAATCAAACAAAGTGGACTGATATCTCATCTATGATTAGACTAACTAAACAGAAAAATAGATAGCTAAAAAAACTAAAATACTCGTGTTGTTTCAATGGCTGGAAATAAAAAAAACATATAACCCTTTATTACAATTTTTTTACTCCCATCATCCTAAACAAAGCTCTTTTTTACACTTTACTTTACTCTAACTTGATCTGTAACTACATATTTATCTATTTATGAATGTGGCCACGGGTGGACAAAATCTTGCAACTTATATGCATTTTTATATGAAATAATGATAATACATTTAACTAATTCGTATTTCTTTAAGTGAGGGAAATTAATAACGCAATGATTACAACTACTTGAAGCGAATTCAGTCTGTATTGTTACCTGTACCAGACCAGGTCCACTCCGCATTTTAGATATAAAGCTGCAAGTACGTGGCAGGCTCGACTAGTCGCTCGAGTAATAGGCACATAACTTACTTAAAAAAGACAACCCTAACATCGCGCCGCCTTCGTCAGAACATTAGAGTTACGCGATAGAAAGAGAAGCAACTTCTAGGTGAATATAACTGTAGGTAATTAGCGCTGTGCCACCTAAATTGCCACTTTATTCTGTCAGAACAAGAGTAGCTATTTATTTAAATGTTTTGGCAGAGTGAGACTTTTTTTACCTGTACTATTATGTATTCTGTGCCTGTACCTAAAAAGGGTTACTTCGGCTGACGAGTAACTGCTGATCCGTGGGGAAGGAATAGACTTATGTGAACACAACACGTGAGTGAACTTATTAAGCGTAGCAAAATCCGCGAAAAATTGGGTTTTGCTACGAAAACCTTAAGTTTTAAAGAACCGGCTTGCAAAATGAGAATACAGTAATGAGAAAACTATGATAGTTTTGTTTCCATATGCTTCGGACATTTAGTATTTTACATCTAACTTTAAATGTTGTTATTCTTAGTTTGAACAGTATTACTTAATTCTTGTTTAGCAAGCCAGTGGAGGTTGTTAGATATATTATTTTGATATTGGCTAAATTGATAAATTTGAATAAAGATAGATTATTAAAAAAAATATATTATTATGACAGTATATTTTTTTCATTTCAGTACTTACATATACCTACGTAATAATAATATGCCTCTTTATTCTACACCAGAAACATTAAAAAAATAAAATTAATAAAAATTGCGGTGTATACAATTGGCCTTATCCCTCCTTACAATACATGCATACATACAATACTTACATGCGTCGAGGATAAGAAGTAAACTCCAATCAAAATCAAAACCATTTATTTCAATTAAACCAATAATAGGTAGGACTTAGACTAAGTCAGTCGTGAAGCTAGTTGCCTGTTCCAATAAGTAGATCCTATGGAGAAGAACAGGCAAGAAACTCCAAGGACACTATTTTTCAAATGTTTTTTTTAAATTTCTGGTTACATTGTTTATAAGCGTAAATGAAATGTGAGGACATTGTAACATACCTATTATTCTGAAAAAATAGACGCGCTAATATAAATAAAGCACAAAAAGCACAAAAAACCTTTAAAGCGTTACGCTGCCCTCCGATCACTAAATTTTACTCTGCATATTTTTGTCATACCGGGCGCCTTTTATGAACTTCGAATCTTAAGGAGTAAACTCCAAAAAAATAAAAATAAATTTAGGGCAGTATAGTGCACGTTTTGTACATTACTTAATTTCGTAAAATTCCTTACTAGTATAGTTATAGTTTACTTGTAAGTATATAAGTAAACTATAAACATATAAATACATAAGTACATGTATAAATATAAACAATTATATATAATATGGGATACGGTACCACAGCGACTTTTACGAAAGGGTAAAAGGGAAATTTAGTGTTGACATCTCCTAGAGATATATAGACTGGCCTGTTGGCCTAGTGGTTAGTGACCCTGACTGCTATGCCATAGGTCGTGGGTTCGATTCCCACCAGAGTCTGGGTGTTCTTTGTGTCCGTTGTTTGTATGTTTGTAAAGTCCCCCGCGACACAGGAGTAATTCCTAATGCGGGAGTTGTCTTTTTAAAAAAGAAAAAAGAAAAGAAAAGATAGATAGTGGTTCTTAACTAGTTTTTTAAAAACAGGTGGTGATTGAGCGCGGCTAATTACCATGGTAGGGCAGTGCAAAGCTGAACTGCTTAAACAGAGTAGGAATTATCCATGAACTTTGTGGAGTGCCCAGGCATTTTTAATCTCAGGTTCGTTGACAACCTCAAAGATCTAGGATGCGTATCGTGCAAGAAATTAAACCGTTGTTTAAGGTAAGGTGGAGATAGGGGGTTAAATAGAATATTGTAAAACAATGAAAGGATATGTGTGTTCTGGCGAGGCGTATATGTAACCACGATTTTAGAGCGATGATTTTTTATGGTTTTATAAATTCACTGACTTCGCAAGACTGCACTGCTCGCCTTCAAAATGCTTTTGGGAGGGAAAACACCTCATTTGAGCACCATCAGGCGTTGGTACGCAGAATTTGATCGTGGCCGTGTTTCTCTCCATATCGAAATTCGTGAAGGTCAGCTCTCAACTGCGATCACTGAGGAAAATGTGGCTACTGTCAGGCAAATAATTGAAGAAAACCGGCGTATCACCTATGAGGAGATTCGAGGATATTTGGAAATTGGTATGAGCCAAATTTAAAATATATTATCTTACATTAACATTTATAAGTTAGAAAACTCTGTTGCCGCTGGATTCCTCATGAACTCACCCCATAACAAAAACGGACCCGTGTTGATTGGTGTAAACATTTTTTGTTAAAGTACGATCACGAACGTTCAAATGCTGTGTATGACATTATGACAGGCGATGAAATATGGATATATTGTTACATACCGGAAAGAAAGAAACAGTCTTCTGTATGGGTGTTCAAAGGTGACAGCAAACCAACAAAATTGAGGCAGGCAAGAAACGTAGGCAGAAAAAGATTGCGTTTTTCTTCTCCCGGACTGGTCTTGTCTGCACGATTCCACTTGAAGAACAAAAGACAGTTAATACTGAGTGTTACACTACTATTTGTTTGCTGACCGAGTAGCCGTGTCATTTTCTGGGATGACACTGAAACCCAACATGCTTCAACAGCCACACAATATAGAATTGGGTGTGTACCTACTGCTCAGATCTATGCTTTATTCTAAATAAATAGCGAACAAAGAATAAAAGGCATACCCTAGCACTTTGTTTCGTTTATGCATAAGCAAACGTTTTAAACGTGGTCTTATTTTAGAACTAATAATCCGATATTGCCGAATAGAACCTTCTAAAGTATTTCTTATTTGATGATTGTACTGAGCACTTACAGATGGAGCACCATTGTCCTTACCATGCCGATGGAGAGGACTCCATCAGAATGGTAAGGTCGTAGTAACCCACAGCCTAATTGTATTTTTGAGAAGGAGGAGAAGTAACAATACTATTCTGCGTAGCCAAGCGTAGCCTCTCAACTTACGGAGTTTCATTTATTTACTTTATTTATTTATTTCATAGTTAATTAAAACGGTCACATGTAACCAATTACATTAATTAACATAGAAACTATATAAATCTAAATATACACAATTCATAAATTAAATTCAAATATATCAATTACATTTCGTGAAATTATAAAATAAATAATATAAAATAATATTAAAAATAATATTATAAAATTTCATAAGGCAAATAATTCAAATAAACATTTTGAGTTTCTAACAAGAAACTTCTACTCTACTTCAAGTAATGTTTCTAACTTAGATTCCTTCCGATAATGTTGCGGTACAAACTTGGGAAAACAATACTAGTTTCCTGACTTACCTACTGTTTGCAGATTTTCTCTCACAAAATATTATTACACTGTGTTAGTAAACACAGCGAAAGTAACAGGTGTATTTGTTTTTGACCTCGCCGTGATGGTGGCAGTGATAACATCTGTTTTCTGTTGTTTGTGGAGAAGTAGCTGCTTCCAGCTGTTCGCTTTCATGATTGCATTTCGAGGAGGGCAGTTTTCATATAAATGGGGACAGTCTCTGAAAAATGGTGGCCAAGATTGTCAGGGGTTACTGGTTTAGTTGACGTATTACATGTACACCAAATCTTGTATCAATAAATAAGTCCTCTAGGGTGTACTTACAACTGGTTAAAGTTCCACATAACCGCTTCGTCGTATCCTCAGCGATTACTTAGTCCAGTTTTCTACGAAAAGAAAAACAGGCTCAGATTGCTCAGGTGGTTAAAGCAAAAAACACGACACTACTGATAGTATTTCATAATGGACTATAATTATGCGTTTAGTTGACTTTTCCAATCATTTTATTAAATGATGATTTTAATAAGTGATTACACGAGAAATAAAAAAGGCCTCAAAACCACATTAAGTAAATATTTCAGAAGAAAATAATAGGTACTAGTCTTTTATAATACTAGTAGGAATCGAGGCAAATTTGTAAATAGCATTCTTCTCCATTCCCTAAGGAAGTTAATAAATATGTATAAAATGCTTGTAGTGAGCTTGGTTCATATCGGCAGTAGGAGTCGGTCGGTTGGAGGCTGGCAAGTTTAGATTTTGAGTCAGATAACGAAGTGATTATTATTCATGTTACTACTCTAACCACTGCAACTTAATCTTATAAATTTATATCTTGTTATAATGATGTGCAGTTCTTCCGTTATTTACTGTAATCAGCGCTAAGGACTTCACATCTGACTTTAACTGTTAATATCAAATCGAGTTTTAGAAAAACAAATCTTTAATCAATCCTGACACAATGATTCAGTCGTAGTCGGTCGTAAAAATCGATCAGGCATATACAAATAGGGCGCATTCTTAAAATGAAAGCGAACACTCTCGTTTGCAGATCACAATGGGGTATACATGCGTCTTACGAGTGTCGGATGACGCGCGTAGTAGACATAATAAAAGGAAAATCAAAGCTATTGTGCGTTTTATTGGTCCTAAATTTATTTTAGAGCCAAGCCGAGGGCGATTCACGCCCGGAACGAAACATATAACACAGCCGTATTAAGATTTCGTTTTCAGCTTTGTGAACTGTGTACAAGATAAAAAACGAAGTTAAACTTCTTTGGAAGCGCTAAAAATGTTATGATAATGGAACGTTGGACACGTAATTGGATGTTTCCGACTTCAAAGTTTCCGAGTTCGTAAACTTATTTAAACTTAAAGCCTGATTACATGTAAAAATAAAAGTGTTTGTGTCTGGAGTACCAGTAACTTTTTGAGATCATCAAGGTTTTGGCAATTTTTTGATGAGCGGTGAAAAAGTTAGCAATTCATTAATCTTCTAAATTTACTTGCGTAGGAATATAAATATATTTTTTGTTTAGGCAGAGTTTCTGTTCTTATTATTTGCATTGGTAAGGCTTTTCCGTACATCAGGTGGATTATATCCTAAAACGTCTTACAATATTAACGTAATTATTTTTGCTTACATATGTTAGCGACCGTGTAACTTCTAGATGACCTAACTTATTAAGGTCATGCTCAAATAGTATCGTTACATAGCTGAGATAATGGTTCGCCCCCATAAAATGTAATGCTTGTAACCTATAGGAATAGAGCTGTAATATTTAGAGTAATTAGTAGTTTACTAATTGAATGAACCAACTAGAACCAAACGGTTCAGCACCTCCTTTCTTTGCCTCACCATTAAAATGTGGAATTCATTTTAGTATCATCCGTATCTATAATGGTGTTCTTCAGTCTTCAGACCTCACTCTAGCTTTCCATCAGGCGGTTTGAGGTCATTCTGACGTGTCATTACTATAAAAATAAAATATTGCTTAACTAAAAAATGTAAAGAGTTCCTCTAATACACGCACGTAATGATAATAATTATGATGATATGATTAATAATATGTCGGTTACTAACTTTTAAACTTTCACGTTCCATGATATAATTATGTATTAACACGGGAATTAACATATCGCTGCTGTGAAGAACGGACAGATTAGAAAATCAACGATTACAGAACATGCACTCGAAACGGGCATCAATCACTGGATTGAGTATCACCGAACACCGCAAGTCCTCTCCACAAAACGTCACTTTTACTAAAGAGTTGTTGTACGTGAAGCGATTGAAATTAAAAAACACAAAATTTTGAATCGGGAAGATGGTTTCAAATTATCTACAGCGTGAAATCCAGTGATACAAAACATGCCACCGCGCTTTAATGCGCAGTCGGGTGAACACCAGAATAGTACAGTATGTGACGGAACATGGTGAAACAAAAATATCGAAAATGTGCGGGTAAATGAAAAACCGTCTACTTCACGATCTCGACGACGGAGGGCGTGCACCTCTGAGCCAGTCAGCCAGTGCCACGCCAGCCACGGCCAGTGCAACCTGGTCGAAACGTTAGGCAATTCAGAGGTATGTAATACCTTTTTAGTGATCGCGTTAATTCCCGTGTAAATAAATACTATGTAGGTTTTTGTTTAACAGCTTTTTGTAAACAAAACCACATACTGAATGTAGCAATTTAAACTATTGTGTAACTAAATTTCTACTGGATTAGTTTCTGCTATTTGGCCCTCGAAGTTTAATTAAAATTAGTATTGAAGTACCTTTGGTAGGCATTTAACTTTTAAATCAGTTTGTCTAACTTTTCTACCACCGTACATTTATTCATAAAAATAAAACAAACTGACACACGCTTAACTGCAAAATTTATAGTGTAAATTATTATCAATTGAAGTAATTCCTCCTTGAGTTCGAATGGAAAATATCTACAATGCCGATTCTGTTGTAGATCTCGTTAAATTAAAGTATCCCTAAAATTATCTCATTTTAGTTAAGATATTTCTAACATGCTATTCTGTTGTGTAATCAAATTAAGTTTAGATTTAATTAGGCACTAAACTTGATTGTAACATTATTAAGGATAACTAACACTGCATCGTAGCCCAGGCGGAATCTGCTAAATATCACTAGATTTTTGTTGAATTCGCTCCTAAAAGTCAGAAGAAATTAATTATTCATTATACGTTTGTTTGAAATCATAGGCTTAATTTTTTATCGAACAAAATGTGAAAAGGTTAAAAAAACAACTCTGGTTTTCTTTAAATTTTCTCGCATATTTCAGTAAATAACAATTGTAGAAAAAGTTCACTAGAATGAAAAAGTTGCTAAATAAATTTTTTCATGAAGTAAAGTTAATAGCAAAACGAAAAAAAATTATTAACTATTACAAAAATGGCCCCGGGTGGCGTGGCTTCCTAAGAGTGACCTCTAGTGGATCTGGTGGTCTATTAAAATGTATAATGTTGTTTAAAAAGTTATATAATAATAAATTATTAAGCATATTAAATAGATTGCAAGAAACTGAATCGCCACAACTGAGTATGAGCCGTATAGACCTTGTGTAGGAGAATAATGTAGTAGTTACTATATTAATCTCCTACATATATTACTATAAAAGTTTTGAAAATTTGTAGCGTAATTAAAAAGCCCTTCATTTTAATTACGCTACAAATTTTCTAAACTTGTAGGACTTGTAGAACTAAGAAGTACGAGTATTACGAGACTTTTTACTATTTTTGTAATTGTGAAAAAATTAAATTTTTCTTTATGTAAAATTTAATTACGCACCTTTTTTATTCTGGTAAACTTTTCTCTATAATTCATATTAATTGAGATATGCGCAAAAAGAGGAAGAAAAAAAGAGTTGTTTTTTTTAAATTCTGAAACTTTGTTCAATAAAAATTCAGCGATTCGTTTCAAGCGAGAGCATAATAAAATAATAATTATTTCTTATGACTTTTCATACTACACATACTTTCCGAATTACCCAAAATAAAACTATAAATTATCTATATTATGAATGTATTTAGAAATATATAAGTATGTTTATCAGCAGTCTAGTCACCATAGTACAGGCCCTGCCTAGTTTGCAATCAGACGGCCGTATGTGAGGTGTGTGAAGTTGTTATTATTATTATTATCTTGCCTGGGCAATCGATTGTGGTGTTGCTGTTGCTAATTTTAGCTTAGAGTTGAATAACTTAACCAATTTGATCCAAAACGAAATTTAGTGATTTTCAGTCTAGCTTAGAGAGTTTTGTAGTAACAGATTCGGAAGCAATCTACAAAATAAAACCATGTTCTGGGTTTACAGCCGCAGCGAGACGGGAACGAATGTGGACCAATAGCTTTATACAAATGACGCGTTATTTGTATGAA
This sequence comes from Euplagia quadripunctaria, assembly GCA_963859945.1. Lineage (NCBI taxonomy): Eukaryota > Metazoa > Arthropoda > Insecta > Lepidoptera > Erebidae > Euplagia > Euplagia quadripunctaria. The sequence goes on along the minus strand of OY982575.1, from coordinate 11,505,887 downwards.
GCCATTTGCCGGCCGGTAAAAAGGCGACTATGTAGACATGGTAGGTACGAAGAAGTAATTGTTTTTACTCTATTATTTGAGTAGTGCTTATGGACAAAGCTATAAATGTAACAAAGTGAGATAGCATCTAATTTACAAAAGTAAATAAAAAATGTGTTTTTGATTTATCAGTGGTTCCTCTCTATGAATGCATAATATAAAATTTAAAACTTAACTTACAACTACTAAATATAAATATACTCATTAATATATGTATGGGTAATAAACAAAATTATAATGGTTATGTACAAAGAATTATTAAAATTGATCCCAACTTATTATGTGGGTCTGTTATCTTAATGTTACATGAAACATCGCATGTTAAACACACAAATGGTATGGTTGGTTAACTTCCACAAATTTCCCTTTATTTTGTTTTCATTTCGGAACTTTGTCTAACGAAAATAGGGTAGGAGACATTTCAAATTCTTAGATCAGCGTTTTTATTATTCTGCCCGTAACATTAACATTTTCAGTTTAGAAGGTTTAGCTGGAAAGTATGTTTATTTTTTTTTGTTATAAAATTGTAGCTAAGCAATAGATACAATACAAATAAATAAAATTGAAGCGTCTGTTTGTAATGTCATAATACCGGCTTTTTACTAAATGCATCTGAATGTTTACAGGGTACTTATACCAAAAAAACTATTTTTAAATGTATGTCTGTTTGTTTGGGTAATCTCCCGAATGGGTTTGCCAATTTCCACGGGACTTTCACTGGCAGATAACTGGTGTTATAAGGTGTAACTTAGGCTAATTTTATTTTGGAAAAAGAATTAGGGTTCCGCGCAAAAAATATAAATATACACGTGAGCAAAGCCGCGCGGGGCACAGCTAGTTTTTAATAATTGTGTACGCTATTGTTATTTAACTACATACATATATATGTTATATTTCATGTCTCACCGTTGAAGAAGAATATATTTAAAGATAAGCCAGCTTGAAATAATATATAATAGCGTAGCAATAAACCTATTTAGTCCGCTGCTCCTTGCAAGACTTCTTTTGGTAGACGACAATATAATAGTCTAAGCTGCAAAGTTTACAATATCGCAAACAAAAAACTGAACATTGCCCGCAAAAATAGACATGAAGTAAAAAACAAAGTGACAGAGTGGCTACAACAACTCGATTATCAAACAACAGAAGAGCTACTTACATTTATTGAGTAATCTCGTAACTCACAAAAGAGCACGTGCTATATCTTATATCAAAACACATACAACCAGCGCACATACACACACCACATACGCGCACACTCTTTCTAGCTCACACACACACGCACACACATACACACCAGCACATCCCAATGTTTACTGATTTTAATATATTTATATTTACTTTTCATTTACCTTAATCTGTCATAAATGACTCCACAGGGACTCTCACATCTGTAGTTGATTATATGCCAAAATTCCACGTCTGAACGCTGTCTTCCAACATACAGGCTATAAGCCTAGTTTGGAAAACAGTTCTCAGTTAGAGTAATACATCTTCAAATGTATAAACTATAATTTGTCCGAGTAAATGAGTGTGTATGTATTTATTTTTGTGTCAAATAAACATTTTTATTTTTTTTATTATTTTATAAGAGAAATAGCATATCAATACTTTCCATTCTAAACAAAATATGAAAAGTTTTATGCAAGGTAGTACTTGTATGTGGTTTTTATTATATTGAGAGGTTTTAAATTAAAGACCACAACTAAAGAGTGTTTAAATAATTTAAAGAAATATGATATTTAAAAGTAAGACAAGAGTTTGGGAGAGAAGTGGCTTACTGGCGTAACGGTTACTTTGTTGACGTACGTACCCATGTAGTAAAAGAAAATAAAAAGCTCAAGTTTTTCTTAAGCTCTTCCTCTTTCTTAACTGAATAAACTGTATTTTTTGATTTCAAAATCGTAAGGTTGGAAGTTGTTAATGTCGTTACTAGAACAACAAAGTTAAATAATTTTAGATTTTAGGAATTAGGTTTTCAGGGAACATTTAGCGGGCGAAGCTAATTTATGATAGATTATTCGTACGGCTGCTTCACATGTAAATCTCTTTAGTTATTATTATTTCAGTTTATAATATACAATCAAAAATATTAAGATAGTACTCGTGGGGAAGGGAGTGTTATGTTACCTTAATATATGGAAGTAAAGTATATACTTAAAAATATTTCTTAAGAAAATAAATAAAAGCTTCTGATCTAATCAATATTATCTGCGTAACAAGGAACATTACAAACAAATTTGTAATTTAAGGGATGCAAAGTACACCCAAACTTAAACAACTTAACTTTGAATTATAGAAAACTTGACGTGGTTGCAATTGCAGAGGTGACCATTAAACTGCGCCATCCGAACATATTAAGCACATGATTAAGGTTTTTTCCATAAAGACAAGGTGACTGATATATATTAAGTTCTTTCAGCCTAGAAACTTCAGACATTAGAAATAGTTAGTTATAATACTGAACATAAAGTTGGCAACATGACCACTGCGCCATTAATGCCTTCTTATTATCCATTATTATTACTGCAAAGAATATTTCTCAGATAGCAATGATAACAGTCACTGGGTTGCATTTGTTCATACATTTCTGAAACACTTTGAACACAATAGCCACAATGGGAGCAAAACAAAAGGTCCACAGCAGTATTTTGCTGCGGTTTAATATCTACAACTTGTTGTGAATGGTTTCATATTTTCAGCTATGTACCGAAGGATCCGAAACAGCCTGTACATAAATAATGAAATTCATTCATCAATTAATTCATAATGAAATATAAGTTTTATTTGTTAGAAATATTGTAATTTTGCAATGTGGCAAAATTCTTATATTATTATTATATAAGTTCCGTAATGTTCATGGTAACAAGGTTGAACAATAAAGATGGCGAAGTAAAATGTAGCAGGGATTTTTATTATAAATTTAATTTAAAATTAGTAAAGAACAAATAGGATGCAATATGTATTTTCAAATTTTGTATCACTAGTGTTGTCATTGTTTCGGCCAAGCAGTAAAGTAAGTTTATATGAAGGACTGATCAATTCCTGATTAAAGGCACGAAGCATCACTAATGTGAGGTGTTTATAATAAACACGAGGAGAGAAAACACGTGTTTCAGTAATTTAGAAAACGCACTATCGAGCTTGGTGAGTAGGTTATCAAGATTTGTGTTGAATTAATTTGGCAAGTTGTACAGAGCACATATTGAAAACTGAAAACCCTGCCTGCAGGGTTTTAAAAGAGTAATATAAAAGGTATGAAAAGAGAAGAATATATTGTTACCGACCAATAATATATTGTTATATTGTTTTCTAGGTTAATTAATTTACATCGCGGTCTTTTGGGAGCTTGTTACTTAAAACAGATGGCAAAAACATTTTAAATAACGTATTTCATAGAGTATTTGTATCAGACCCTTTTAATTAATATACATACGTAAATATTTGTTAAAAGTTTCATAGATTGTTCTAAAACAAATTTCAACTTCACGAAAACACGTCAATGTAGGACGGTCGTAAACATAAAAACATATAAATACCTCGAAAAATTGTTTGCCAAACAAAATGACTTTTGAATATTCAACTTTAGTCTAAAATGTAAGCAGTCTTTACTTTTGACTTATGTATGTATGTTATACTAATGCAAAAATGGCCCATGTTTGCCCCTTATATAGCTAGATTATTTGTGTGTTTAAAAATGTAGTATTCGTTAATCAAAAATTCTCAAAGGCATCGCAGCACGAGGACTATTTAGTGGTTTATTTTTAAGAATTAAAAGAAAAGTCGTGTAATTGATTAATGATAATATACTGACCGACAATGTAAAAATAAAATAAGAATTTTACGTACACAAATATGAACATGCAAAACTACGGAGCGCAACCAATGGAGACAGCTGGTTGACGAATTCGGTAAAAGGAATCACGATCCTCTGCAATGAAGGAGCGACTTAGAAGAAGAGAAATATAAACAATCTTTTAGATATTAGATTAGACATGAAACGTTATTAATAAAAACTAGTGTCTGATAAATAATTTGATTTCAAATCCAAAGGACGTATAAGGACAACAAGAAATCGTCCTTTAGATGAATTTACTGAAATTAATTACAATTTAGCCTACAATACCATCCAGTATAATAGTGTGACGGTTAGCATGACTAGCGTTCGCGAGGGACTGTAATAATTAATCTAGATAAACCGTTCGCTCTTTTACTGTTTCAGAATAATTAATTGTACAAAGAAAATTGACTTTTGCTGAAGAACAATTATCTTGTCGTTGTAATTGGAATTAAAGTTTTTTATATACATTTATATTGTATTCTGTCTGATTGATTGCAGTCGGTTGCTACTTGCGGTAACTGATTAGAATTGTTATAGCGTGTATTTGACTTGCTGTCTTTATCATTCATTATTTGTAAAATTATATTTAGTCCTCTCAGGAAAAGGTACAGTCCAGTACCTACTAGAATTTAAGTACTCGCACAGTTTATAAACTATTGTAATAAGTGGCGACGGAGAATAACTTATTATCAGGTTTTTTTCTCACAAACTCGAACTATTGCATTACTAATCTTACTGAATATGTTGAAGTAGTAAATTAGCAGATCACAAGCGTTCTGTTATGGTCTAAGTGAACTTCATAGCTTTGAGCATATGTATATCCCCAGAAGGTTTCAATTGTTTTAGTTATAGCGAGTATCCATCCAGGCAGGGGAAAAGGAAGGAACGTAGAATGTAGTGAATATTCTAATAGAATATCTTAAAGTAAGTGCTAAACTAAATTTTACATTTCTTTTATGTAAATAATTGACGTAAATTAAGCCCGTACACATAACAAAACCATTATATTATAATATAATGGTTTTAATTATAATTAGAAAATACTCCTGAATCCTTTTTAGATAAAAAACAGGGGTTCCAGAATAAGTTTTTGAAGTTAATACCAGGCTACCGGCTTGCTAGGTCTGGAGCCTGGATACAAAACAGTTGGCTAAGTGAAAATTCTCGAGAGAAATCATAAAACGTATACCGTCAGAAAATTGTAATTAATGTTATCACTGTTATATTTCAGCCCTTTACAGAATTTGATATGATATGCGAATAAATGTATTTGAATATTAAAAAAGGTTTTCGAATGAGTTGAAACATGTCCAAAATTCCTCTTAACGGTGGCCTACAAATGGACTCACGGACTCTCTTCAGATATATGTGATGATATCATATTTTTCCTAATAACGCACTTAGCATGTTTTTAGTAGTTTCAGGGATATTATGCCTCACCCCTTTTAAACATATAAATAATGGACAGAAAGTAAACTCAGAGAAAGGATAACTGCCTGTAAATCATAAAAATAATTGTCCTGTGTATAGATCGACACTGTAGCAGTTGACAGGATGACCACTTAAATTACGGCGCAATCAGTGCATTTATATCAATTTGTTGACAGTGTAGAGAACTCATGCCGCGTTGTTGAAAATTTTCCTTGTGGGCAGGATCGTAAAGTTCAAAATTATCGTTTTCTAATTTATGAATGTAAACCACACCCTCTATTCACATGCCTTATTAGTCCTGTCGCGTAAGAATCAGTGCGATCCAATTCCCGTGATAATTGAATGAGTCAGTTGCAGCATGGAATTAGATAACATATTAGATGTGTAACTCAGGACTTAATCGCGATAATATTTAAAAGGTACCATACCTTTTTGGTTACAAGACGTTTCGATCGAATCGCACCGATCGTGGTCATGAGTGGACTCACCAAGGAACTGTTAGGAAACATGTTTGGTAGACCGCCGTATTCTCGCCGCTTATTACGTGGGATCAAAAATAAACGTTGTAAAATGTAACACAACACATCATAAGGGACGTTTTAGTATGAGGGATGAACTAGAATACTAGAAACGTGGAACCTATCCAGCTAATAATCCCATTTATTAAAAAAACCGATAGGCAAAAAATAGAATTCAATGTATTGGAGTAGCATTGTTATCGCCAGTCATATTCCTGAATCCTAAATTCTAATCCTAATCCATCATAATATTAAATTATTTTGCCATGTTTGAATATAACATTAGAGTCGGTGTTAGTAAGGCTATCTTAATAGTTGGGCGCACACCAAAGTAATGAAAGCCGTCGTCAGAGTTAGTTAGCTGAGTTGGAATTGCACTGCAAGTGACACGTGCAATTCTATTTTAGAACTTCATCCAAGTGCTAAATTGTGACGGGGTCTTTTAAGCGTTACATTTTATTATGGTTTTATTTTAAAATATTTCGACAGTTTTTTCTGTTTGTATTTTGGCTTTTATTCTAATCTTTTTGAGTAATAATAATAATACTCTTTATTGTACACCAGGTATTGAAAAGAAAATACAAAAATCTTACAACTATAGACAAGTTTTATTTATTTAAAAAAGACAACTCCTGCATTAGGAATTACTCCTGTGTCACGGGGGACTTTACAAACATACAAACAACGGACACAAAGAACACCCAGACTCGGGTGGGAATCGAACCCACGACCTATGGCATAGCAGTCAGGGTCACTAACCACAAGACCAACAGGCCAGTCGTATAGACAAGTTTGTACAATTGGCGGCCTTATCGCACAAGGCAATCTCTTCCAGGTAACCATGAGATGGAGGGAATACGTTACAGGGGCAGTGCGGTGCATAAAGATAAAACATGATAAAAATAACATATTAGAGATACATACAACATACATAAATACAGCATAAGAATATAGTAAACGAATACCTTTTATACAAAATAGGAGTGGCGTAGAAAGGGTTTCCTCGTGTAACTTATGCTGTGGTAACCTTGCAGGTAGCGAGCTTTGACAATTTTTTTTTTAAACTGGCACCGACTGTGCACGTCTGATACCAACCGGCAGGGAATTCCACAACCGAACAGCTTGAATGGAAAATGATTTGTCCATAAAGTTAGTCGAATGTGCATGTTCAACCATGCCATGCAATCGGCATGTTCAACCTCAAATTATCCGATGATCTCAAGGATTTTGAGTGTGTTTCACAGACGTAAGCAAAACGTTCTTTTAGATACGATAGAGTATACGGGTTAAAAATAATATTGTACAAAAGGGAAAGAATGTGGGCATTCCGGCGAAGGCGTATGACTAACCACACTTGAGTTTTGTGCGATACTCAGAGACATGGTCATATTTGCGAAGTCCAAATATGAATCTTATACAAAAGTTCTGGAGTCTCTCAAGTTTATTCAGATGGTCCTCGGTGAGATCTGGACAACTGGCATCGGCATAATCAAGAATGGGGAAAAGAAGGGATTGTGCAAGTTTTTTAATCTATAATTTTTAAATTAACGTATTGACAAGTACACGACGGGGTCGACTAATCGTGCCAAAATTCAGAGGGCTGCTATCAGTTCGTATCTAGGCTATCGAGTGATAAGTACCTAGCCTAGCTTTATTTTTTTACAAAAATTGAGTAATAGGCACAGATCTTACTAGTAATTAAATATTCAGATTAATATATATATATATTTTTTTAGCGGGGAGAAGAGGGGGGAGAGAGGGAAAGAGGGGAGAGGGGAAGGGGGAGGGTTGGAGCCTCAGGTAACGCCACTCATGCAGCGCAAAACAATGCAAGCATTGCTTCACTGCCGGTTTTCTGTGAGGCCGTGGTATCACTCCGGTCAAGCCGGCCCATACGTGCCGAAGCATGGCTCTCCAATGAACAATCTGTCAATAATTTCAATAATTATATTGAAGAAGACAACCCCAACGCCGCGGCGTCCTCAGAACAGAGAAGAGTTACGCTTTAGAAAGAGAGGCAGCTTCTAGGTGAATATAACTTGCGACTAGAATTGCGACTTTACTTTGTCTGAACAAGAGTCGCTATTTATTTAAATGATTTGGCGGAGTGAGACTTTTGTACCCATATTATGTATTCTATGGTATTGATAAAAATATAAGGATTTTGGATCGAACATGAATTTAAACATCGGATAGTAATATGAACAAAGAGTGTCTGTATTAGAAAGTATTTATTTAATCAATTGAAGAATTGGGTAAACACATTATCATTTGCAGATAATTATTACTTTGAATTCTCCCGTTATCCACTACTGGTTTCTATTTGTTTGTATATATTTCACGCGTAATATTATTTTGACTATGTAATGTTTGTGATCTATATTCCACTTTTAAATGTTACAACTTGACATAAAATATAGAGTACCTAATAGTTCTACTAACTTTTAAACTTTCACATTCCATTATGGCCGTGGTCACAGGCTGACTGGGACAGCCTGTGACCACGGCTTCACGGTTTTGATGTAGGTAGGACATTAATAAATTAATATTAATAAACAGATTTTGGTTGTAACTTTTGAAAATCATTATTTCTAGTTACTGTTAAATTATTCAATGTCATTAGAAATACTAATAAAAAATTACATTTTCAAGAAATTTGTCATCTTTAAGCTAAAGATTTTGGATTTAAAATGTTTTAAGTATAGGTCTTAAGAAGAAAGGAAGTATAATCATTTTGTAAAGTCTAAGTTTTTATCGAGATCAAGATAAACAGTTCTTTTCATACATAAGCTTTAGGCATTCCTTTTAACGAGCCGTCTAATTCTAGAGGTATCACATAACTCTACTCTAGGAACAACAGTGCAGAGTTTATTTGTGGATATGTGGTATAGAAAAAAAAACATGAACTAAACCGCATACGGTGGACAGCTGGAAATGACTCAACTTTGTTTTTAAGCCGTACAAACTGGTATAATAAAATTGTATGTCATGTAGTCTAAAATAGCAATGGAAATGTTTGAAACTGAATAACGCCAAATATCGGTAGAAGTTTTATGTAGGTTTCACCCGCGTAAGTCTCGATCCCGTGGGAATATCGGGATAAAAAGTAGCCTATGCGTTAATCCAGGTCTCCAGCTATCTACATGTGAAAGAGTAACAAACAAACATCCATCCATCCATCCATCCATCCAAACTTTCACATTTATAATATTAGTGGGATTACGTCAAAAGTTAAAGATTAATACAAAATAAAAGATATGGTGCTGTGGTGACTTTTTTTTACTGAGTTATAGTGGTCACGTTCTTGTTGAACAGACAGTGTGTATATGCATAGTCAACATTGAAATGAGTCAATTGGAGATAGGAAATTGATTTTTGATGAAATAAAGATCACCTTAAATAATATCACATTTCATGCAACGAGATATATTAAGATATTCAAAGACTATATTGTTAAACTAAATATAAAGGTATAAACATAGTTACTGCTAAATAAAGACGTACAAAGATATTAGTTTCTAAACATAGCACAGTTCGTGTCAAACCGCTGCACTACTTAGTCTGTACCGCTGCTCTTAATGGCTCAAGGCTCAGGTAATTGCACTGCCAGCTTTTAATTGAAGATTAAGTACTTCAGTCTTTAGTTTTATTTTAAGAGATTGATTGTTAGATGTTGGCGGGATTAAAGCGAAACCGACTGGTAAAACTAGCGTAGTGCGGTTTTAGAAAAGATTGTCTTTGGAGAAGCTGAATTACATTACATTATTGGATACATGGAATGATTCGTAATAATATTTACCCACAAGGTCAGAGTAGAGTAAAAGCAGTAGTAGTAAATCTTGTTTTTTGATTGGTGACTATAGTCACCAGAGGTCTATGGACCTTTGGTGACTAAAGTCACCAATAGAAATACATATTATATAGATATGGATAGATTTTTCCACGCGTGCATTGATACGGCTAATGTTAGGAGTATCCCATCAAAAACATAATTGTGAAAATGGGAGCCAAGTTCAATATTAAGAATATGCATGGTTGTTGACTTCGCCGATAACAGAATTGAGATCTAAAGGGTGCCAAGTTCTGTAGATAATCCTGAAATTTATTTATTGGAACATACAACATTCTAAAATAAATATAAAACTCAAATCGTGTTTTTTTTCTGCTACAACAATGTTTGCTATTTAAAAATATAACTGCTTAAAAGTGAATAGTCGATTTTTTTTAACACAAATTAGATAGCTTACGATAAATTGAAGCTTAAAATTTGACTTAGCTACTTTTCGTATTCAAATTATCTTATATTTGTCTTATGAACTTATCTTCATTATTTTACATAGAAGTTACTGTTTTTATATTGTGACGTCAACATATTTCTAATCTAATCTTAAGCTTCAATTTATCGTAAGTTATCTGATTTGTGTTAAAAAAAGTCGACTGTTAAAATTTAAGAAGCTATATTTTTAAATAACAAACATTGTTGTAGCAGAAAATAACAAGAATTGGTGTTTTAAATTTATTTTAGAATGTTGTATGTAGTTGAAGAATGTTGTAGGTTAGGTTTTTGATCTACGAGTATATCAGTCAGTCAGTGATAAACATGACGATTTTTAGACGTTAATATTTCAATGACCGTTTGACCTGCATTTATGAAATTTGGGTTCTGGTTAACCTAAAAGGTTTTAATATTTAAACCAAATTTCATGTGTTAATATTAAATAAATTTTTAGTTATTACGGTGCCAAAAGTGGCTCCAAATAGTTCGTGTAATATAACACACGGCTGCTGCGTTGCCAGTTCCTTTTTCGTAAACTTGGTTTGACACGCTACCGCGTGTCTAGATTTATTGGCATCGGTAAAAAGAATAAAAATCTTTAAAAAATTGACTTAAAATATCAACCTTGGATTTTAGAAGGCAATTTGCTAGTGCAGTTTAGTGACAGACCTTTGAAGAAGGCTAAAAATCAAAAGTAAATATAATATAACAATATAAGAAAACCCAAAAAATAGAAGAATTTTCTTAGTACTCCTTGGAGCGTTTTATGTTCGAAATTTCATTTCATATCCATAGTGGTTCTCTAGAGCGTTTCTTTTTGTTTAAATCATGATTTAGTTTACACACAATGTCTATGATTAGCAATAACTATATATCTGATTTCTACCTTATTTTATAATAGGATTATTAAGCTTTCGAAATACGTATTTTTTTCAATCGGTTCGAGTCCAAAAATATTCATTTAAATGTTCAGTGTTAAATTAAATTTAAGCCTCTTAGATGAACCAAGAAATGACTAACCTTCCAAATAAAATACACTTAATAATAAAATCAGCAAAGTTTTTTTCAAGTGGAAAAACGTAACAAACTGTAATAAAATTCCCATCAAGATTATAAAGTAACCACTTTAGTGCCCTCCTGTTGGTTTATTTAATATAAGAGCTGGTATTATGTTGTACTTGATGAGGTCTCTTTAGGGCTTAGTTTATATTTGTTTTGTTTGAATACTAGGTTACACAACATTTTACGTGAAGAGAAATATTTACACGAATAACCTAGCGTTGTACTTTTATGTTAAGCATATAATTTATTGATAAAAATTTTCAACTCCTATCTTCATTAAATAGTGGCCTCTCTAAGTAAACAAAAATAAACATAAAATAAATGTTATACTAACACATTTCTGAGGTGCTATAACAGCTATCTAGCGCAACTCGTAACAATTAAATTAAGTACGTGATACCAAACTTTTCCACAGCGAATGTTAATTATCTTACAAAGATAATCTTAATTGTAAGTAGCAATAATTTGGCCCAAGAACATTTTAGGTAACGTTGGGGAGTAAAAGCAATAAAAAATAAATTATTCAAATATCGTCTTACAGTTTTATTACGGAAGAGGGACACAGTTTTATGGCTATCGTCGTTACTGTTTTCTTTTAATACGAAGCAATTTCATTGACGAGGACACAAGGTAATATCCGATGTCGTAGGTGGAAGGCCTTTCAGAAAAATCTATTATAAGTTAGAGTACAATACATTGATATTATTCGTCAATGGGTCAGGTTAACGCCGGCCGGGTTTTAAGGTCGTGTAATATGTCTTAATAATTTACGAGGAGCCATACGATCCGAGTTTCGGGTACTCAACATAAATGGAACCCTAATTACGCAATAGTTAAAGTAGTCATCCCGCCACTATGACGCTCCGAGTATTGGGGGTTCAATTCCACACGAAACAAAAAATTCTGTGATCCACAAAATGCGCGAGATTGTGTCCGTTGTTTAAATGTTTAAACACGAAATAGGATAATTCATAGTGTAAGCGTTGTCTTTTTGTAGGAAAAGAAAAAAATGGTTTATTGTTTACTCTTAAAACCACTAGCTTGTGCATTAATCATGGTGTTGTGGTTATGATTGTTTTATATATTATTATATGTAACTATATTTTAAATTGGTGTACATGTTAGATATTTATCGTCCATTTAAATTAAAAGTACATAGTCTATAACAAACAATAACCATTTCGTAGAACGGCACCAGAACCAATATCAGTTACAAGGCCGCCACGTACAGACAAACTACCACTCTAGAATTAAAAAAGTGTTGTACACTATACAGGTCCACGTAGTTGGAGGACCGGGATCTGTACAGTGTGGCATTATTTGAAAATAGTGTACATAGATCGAAACATTACTTTATACTAAATTGATTGTTCAACTTACGCACAATTAGTTTTGCAGGCTTTGTTAATAACACAATTATGTGCATACTAAAGAAAATATTTAGTAGTCGTGCGTTTAGTAGTAATTTTAAGTGATATTTCATTAAATCTGTATTTACGATTCAATTTGCCCGATGATATCAATAAATAAATTAATTGATGAATTATTGCCGATTGAGGGACTATTGAAGACATGTATATTGAAATAATAATTATAGTTTAAAAAACTAAAAAAACACGCTTTTATAGAAAATTCAACTAAAAAATAAAAAAAATAATCGAGTTATTGCATTGTCATCGGTCTTTGACAGGTGTGCAAAATTTGAGTGAAATCTGGCCGTTTAAAGTGGGTCAAAATCGTGCTCAAAGGAGTCGGTTACAAACATACAAACAAACATACATACTAGTGAAGCTAATATAAAGCGTGTAAATACGACTATACTTACTTATTTTTCTGTGTGGGACTACCATTTTTATTTACAGAAATAACCAAGTTAAGGATTTAGTATCCTGGGACTAAATTTGCTCCTAAATTGCTCTTGTTTAAAATACACGACTTTTTAATTTTTGAATCTTTATATCTCAGAAATTTTATTTACCGACATTACGACAATTTCATAGACAATGACTTTTTTAAGAAATTGATGGCAGTTTAGACTAGTAGACCTAAAAAAGCTCCTAATGCTTAACACCTAATCGAGCGTGGTATCAAATGTCTTATTACAAGTAAATCTGTTTCATGTAGGAAAACAGTCTCACAACCACTGATATAAACTGTGAAAATCACTAACTAACAGTAACTGCCAAGTTGTTCGTACCTCTATTCGCGCCCAAGTCAATCGTTCTGAACTTATTTCTACCCTTTTATAACCCCACTATTCATTAATATTTATCAATCGACCAATACCATTGCGTTTCCTTTATAACCAGTCAAAATAATATCTATTAACTTATTTTTATTAAATAGTGAACTGTGTATCTATTATAGTTTGTCCCTATTTTTAATAAAATAAATAAGAGTTTTTGAAATGGCTACAACATTCATAACCTAAAGAGTTATTAACCCTTTATGGTATTAAAGTGTAATGGTGTTTGAAAGTTCAACATTTCATTCGCTGTTTGGCCAAGGAAACTCCCATTCTCATAACATGTTCTAAAGTGGTATAATGTTCTGGGAAGGGCTATAAAGGGTGCGCCTGCCGGAGTGTTTGCCAGACTTGCATTGTAATCTTGTTTACTCGTATGCATATTTATTACTGTGATATGTCCGATTAGGATTATTTACTTTCCAAAGAGAATGATTGTGCAGGTTCATAGTAGGTAGTAAATGTTAATAAATTTTGACTGGCCTGTTGGTCTAGTGGTTAGTGACCCTGACCGCTATGCTTATAGGTCGTGGATTCGGTTCCCAGTCTGGGTGTTCTTTGTGTCCGTTGTTTCTATGTTTGTAAAGTCCCCAGTGACACAGGAGTAATTCCTAATGCGGGAGTTGTGTTTTAATAAAAAAAAAGATAAAAGAAAGTAAAAACAAAAACCTATACTATATTTTACATATAGCCCCTGGTAAAAACTTCGTATACAATTATAAATTCTAGAAAGGAGTTATTTTTCTTAGATATATTAGGTAGATTTCGAAGAAAGTCTACCTATTGGTTTTGTACCAGTACCAAATTTTTGGAGGAGGTCTAGTTATGATTTCTAGACCCCAAAACAACTGCCAGTTAAAAAGTATTTATATTTATGTATATATGTATGTATGTACGTATGTACCATAATTTTACCGGCACGATAGAGGTCGCAGTTATGCACCGATTACTTTCAAACTTGGATGCAAAATCATCAGGGCAAAAATGAAGGTTAAGTTCGTGAATGGGGGAAATTCCCCCAAAGGGAGGGCAGATTTTCAAAAAAATAAAAAAAAAACATGAAATCTACCTCTGCGGGCCTGCTGCGGGCCCGGTTTTTTTTTTGAGTTGGATTAAAAGCTTTTGAATTACAGTTTTCGTTCTAGTTTTAATAATCGAATTCTACTAATTCATACATGCTTTGGAAAGTGCGTTACTTAATCGATTTTATACCTCTTGTGCCATTGGACATGAGGCGCAATAGCTGAGAAGTGCTGGTTTCTGCCTTTTAGTTAGGGATCAGTTTAGTTATCAAAAGAGTACGTTATCGTTTTATTACAAAACTGTAATCGTTTTGTATTTTATTTGTGTATCATTGTTGTTCGGCTGGATGTTTTTAATTGTCCGTGATCACGTATTGCAAAAAATCTAATCTGAGTTATCATCGACCGATTTAAATGGTTTAAGTAACTCCCTACGCTTGATACAGTTTTGTTTAAAGCTGGCTAACTTTTGGATAAGTTGAGTTTGTAAGTCAGTTATTACAAATTCCAATTTTGAATTCAAATATAGAAGTTCTAGATTTAAAAGGCAGCAGTGGGCTGCAAAAATAACTTTTCGATTTATAATTTTAGCTTTGCGATTTCAAGTTAGAAAGATGAACAGTTTATGTTTATGTTTTATCGAGTTTGAAATACGAGTGGGAGGAGATAGAGATTATTTAATGAAATTTGAGACTAATTCATTGGTTTATTTCAAAGCTCATATGAACTGTTTATCCTCTAAATTCGATTCATTCGTGTTTCTTTAATACAATTAAGTTGGCAAATAGGTAGTCCCAACAAGAGTCGTGTTACGGGCGTGTTTTCAACCCTATCATATAACCCAACCATGCAACTCTGGTCACTTTATTTACTAGTGGAAATACAATATTAGTGATTTATAGAAAAGAGCACACAAAAATACACACTTTTGTACGTTCTAATTTGATTGTCTTGGTCGAACTTATTGAAATTGTAACTTAAGTTTTTTAAAGTAAGGATATCATAATATAGTTCCCATAATAGGCTAGGTTAAGTGTAGCAGAGAATAATCTCGCGTCTTAGGATAACTTATATACTATTGTAGGACATCACATCGCTATCTAGACCTAAACTAAGCAGAGCTTGCACTATGTGTTCCAAAAAAAAACGGATAACATACTCAAATAAAAAAAAAAAATACATACTAACTATAAACCCAGATCAATGCAAATAGACATTTAGAAATACAAATATTTGTACCGAGTGGGCATCAAACCTACGACCCATTACGTGTCAGTTGTATGCACTTGTGGAAGCGCGCGTTGATTACTTTTATGCAACAATGCGCAAGAGATACGATGCACACCGGCGTGAGCAAAAGAGAGTGCTAACAACAAGCTGTAAGTATGTGCAGGACGGCCGTACTGTGTGTACATCAATAGATGCTGTCGATTTGCACGTGGAGGCATCGGCTGATTGCCCACGTAGTAGGTAGGAGAGACCGGGGATGGTTGACCAAATTTCACTTTAAACGCTTGTTTTATTTTTGTTCGGATGTATATTATTACAAAAACCAATACATCTGATAGATAATAGTTAAGCTTTTGAAAAGATGTACAAGCTTGATCTTGTAAAAATAGAAATACGAGTCAACCTACCCTACCTAGACGAATAGTATAAAAGAAAAAGAAGTAATTACATTTATCTTTTCTTTATTGAAACAATATTATCGATTCTACTAAAATTGAAATATGAAAATTAAAAAAAAACAGATGCCCTTGATGATGTTGACATGCTCTATCGATAACATCTTTGGGTGCACTTCCTCAATCAGCTTTTCTTTTGTATGTTCAACTTGTGGTTCTAAAACAAAAACTTTTAATTTTTTTTATTTAGTAAAAAGACTAACTTATTTCATGTTAAGTAAATTCAGACTACTATGGGCTAGATTAACGAGAGGGACAACCAGCCCCGTTATAAATTAGTGTACCAGCCCCCGATTGCTTTGTTACTTTTAACCACGTGCCTTAACTTTAAAATTGCGGCGAAATCAAAAAAAGTATAATGTTATAAACATATTTATTTTTGACACATTTATTTTGAATTGTTAGAAAATAAATAACAACGAATATATAGGTCTTACTACAAATAATATTACTAGTTAAATAATTACTTACGTATATAGTTTTTTGATATTATGCTCCTGCTTCCAAACGACCTGCGTGCGCGTTGCTGCGTTTCTGACAACTTAGTGGGAGGAGGCAATGATTATTCGTGGCTAGCTGTATGACGCAACAGTTTCACGTAGGTTGAGTTTTTGATAATTAGTCTACCTACCCCTATAGCCAACCATACCCGGTCTCCCCTACATTGAATAATTATATTTTATTTTTATTATTGTACATTTCACTGTTAATAATTTATCTGTATTGTTTATATTCTAATGATTTAATTATTAATGCATTATTATGAGTCTATGTTACTTGAAGTAAATTGATTGGTTGATTTGATTGATTGACTACCGCCACACTAAAGAGGCCGTTAATGACCATTCCTTAAAACTATTATTCAATTAACCATATATAAAATGTAAATAACACACGTAATGCACTGTTTAAATTTAATTGACATGATTTTTATTTTGAATTTGATATAATTTTTTTTAATACTTAATTTTTTTCCCTATTTTATAATTATACTCCATCTAATCTAAAAAGTACCGTTTGACGTTTCATACTTTTCAAAACAACTGTGTATAGGCGTAACTCACAAAATTTCAATAACCTTTTCCGTAAAACCATGGAATTATGAAGCTATTTTTAATTTATCACAACATATACAATTCTTAATGACTAAATTCAAAATTAAATATTATAAACAAAGCAAAATAACTAAAATATAGACTAGATAGCTTTTTTTTAAGCTTCGTTTCAAAGTCACGTAGTTAGGTCCTTTACCGTAGTGTTGCGACTCTTCAAATTGACTTGTATACGAAAAATTGTTAAAATGTTCGAATAATCGAACTTATTAATAACGAGTATTTTTCAATCCAGGCACCTTTTAGTATTTAATAATACTTAAATTTCAGCTGACATCCAACTATCAACGAAAACGCAGAATTAAAATTAAAAGTATGTAAGTTAGTGTAAATTTAAAGAAATCTTTGTAGGCAAAATCGCTCGTGTCCAAATCTCTACAAAAAAACACTTTTTTTTTTAAATCTGGCCACACTGTCTATGCAGTCTCTCGCCATCTTGGAAACTGACTGCTCTTACTGGGCTATCTTAAGTTGCCGGGTAGAAGTCGCTTTTTTAATTTTTAATTTTGCTATTTCTGCTGTTTGTTAACTGTTAGTCATTGTTCGATTCAATTTTTTTTTGTTCGATCTTAGTTTTTTTTTTAATAAAATAAAAAGTTACCCTCAACTTGGTAGGGGGAAGTCGTTTTATTAGTTTTTTTTTTGCTATTTCAGCTGTTCGCTAACTGTTCTTCATTGTTTAATCAAAATTTTGTTTTGTTCGTTCTTAGTAAAAAAAAAATGCCTTCAAGTTGGCGGTTTGACCAAGTACTTCGTTTGTCATAAAATTCAATTCAGCTGAACTAGCAAAAAAAAAGTACGAATTCTCCCCGCCAACTTAAGACAGCCCTTTTACTGTAACATATATATATCTGTAAAAGTGTAATCGATTAGTAAATACAAAGAAATGATATCGATATCTCTTAAGAATCGGATATTGCAGTAATCGATTTCTTTCACCTCATGCCTATTCATCAATCTGTCAGAACTGTCAAACGGTACTTCTTAGATTAGATGGACTTTAATAATATTTTATTCATGATAAGAATGTAATTAATATGAAAGTATATAATTATTATTCACCACACTGGCAACAGTTGGATTTGGTATTGCGCTACTACTATTGACTCTAGAGTCAGCCAGGAGGGTAGTTTCTGTTATTCTATTCTAAAAAAGACTCCCGTAATAGGAATAAATTCTTATGTTGGTTGGGACTTTACACACATTGAAACAACAGAAAAACTATTTGTGGGTCATACAAAAGTTTTTCCTCCTAGTCTGAATGAAATAAATAAAAAGAAAAATATACAAGGGTTGACTTGAAAACTTCCTCAGTATTTTTCTTCGGTTAAAAAGTCGAAGCAGTTTGTCATTTCCGTGGTTCAGGGCCTAAAAATGTAATGTCGTCGAACATATAGGTACTGACTAAATATTTGTGATTTGGATATATTATTAAAATATTATTAATATCTACAATATATGCCTATGTTCAAAATAAGTTATTTCGCCAAATCGGGCAATAAAATAACTTAAAATGGTATGAAAATTGTCGTCCAGTTTTAATTTAATGTTTTTAATTTATTTTGTAATCATAAAACTAACATTAATAGTAATGACGTCATGTCTTAGTTTATATATATATAAATGAATCCCTATTTCCCTTGGTCACGGCATCACGTCACGTCATCGGTCACATGAACGTCTAGACCGATTTCGCTAATTCTGTTTTTTGTGTTTGTTATTGTCAAAAGAAAGTTCATAAAAAAAAAAGAAAAGTGAGTGGAAAATTAGAAAATTTAAGAAAACTTAACGACCATATTAACTTTTCTAATGTAACCTGTAGCGCTTTTGACATAACTGTCAGTCGTTTGACAGTTGGTGCGATTGTTCGATATTCATGTTTAAGACAGGACCACGTCTGTCTGGTCAGCTAGTATTTTATACAAAATGTACCGAACCTACAGTTTTAACGTTTGTAAAAATTTGACATTTGGCGATACTAATTTGACTGGACAGTCATCTACCCTATTCTCTTTACTTATTAATATAAACATAAGCAAGGATTTTTTTTGTAGAATATACCAATGTAATGTGAATGAGTACAGTCAGCTAACTTTTTTAAAAAATATTTAAGATTGTCAATGTTAGTAAAGTTACTTATAGTTTATCTCGATAAATTTACTTACTACTTTGTTGGATGCATGACAACAATACCGTTAATCATTATCTATTGAATAAGGTAACTAATAACAAAATTAAATGAATAGATATCAAGCAATATTAGCCTTAAATGAATTGAACTTAGATTATAATATTGGACGTGAGGTGGGTCATAATTTCATTATTTTGGAAGTCTAACATTTTACTTGATAGCTATTTTCAAAAGCGATAGACGTGCTCTTTAGAAAACGTTTTGTGTTAAATTGAACCTCTAGGTAATATACATTTACATATATTTACTGTGCCCCATTCTACTTTGTCAAAGACCCTTTTTTGGCTCGAGAGGTGATAGAGGGCTGACGGTATTATGAAAGATTTTTATATTAATTTTATCGCCACTAAAGTCATATTATATAAAATACCACTACAATAACCGTCAAATACAGAGTATTTTTCGAAGCATACAAGTAGTGTATGGTTATTTTGATTCACGTATCTATTACACATATCGTATACAACTTTATTGTATCAATCAATTCATTAAATGGATTTGTTAAAATAATCATATCACTCCATTTCACTCATCAGATAATTAATCGTATTTTAGAAGATTTACGATACTATTTTGCTTCTATTTTTGTAAGTGAAATAAATAGAAAAAATATATATTTTTTTTTTAAAAGAATCCCTAATTGGTGCTAAAAAAAATTCAAAATTCTTACTTTCTCCAAACAAATTTCACTAAAATTTTTAAATGAATTCTTTAAAAGAACTTAAACGCTTTCTATGTAAATAATTTGAATAAAGCTTTTTATATAACTGTAAATATAAAAATATTTCTTTTGTAATTAATTTATTTCTTTTTTACTTTAATATCAATATATTAGTCCCGAGCTTAGGCAAAAACAGCTGCTACTCGTGATCCATTTGCCCTGGTAAAGGGGAGTATGATAAATAGGTATTGATGGTACAAGTAATGAATTGTAGTACAAGTATTGATGGTACAAGTATTGTACCTTCAATATCTACTTTCAATCTACTTGTTACATTATTATTATCAGGATTCAAAATGAGTATTACTCTCAATGATATAAAGTAAAAAGGGTTAAAAAATATTAGCGGCAAGTTTCAATGGTTAAACTTTTTTGTTTATGGCATTGGAAATTCAACAAAAAAGGAATCCTTAAATCCATTCACTAAGCTGAATTCTTCTTCTTTCATAATTTTTCATTTATAATGTCTAATTGCACTCGACTATAAGTTATTTTTTGATAAATTCTCACCTATTTCAAATCCTATGTAAGTTTTGAATACAAATTGACTCGAAATTTTAAGTGAAAAGACAAGTACAAAGATCAATACAGTCCCTTAACAAGCAAACCGTTAAGTCAAACATAAAACCTTTAGCTTAAAAATAACAATTTAGACTGTATTATCAGTATCGATGTATTTTATGAATATAAAGTTTTCAAGATTTGAATTTTAATGATGCTCTGTGTTCGGCGACTTAGGTTCACCGGATATTCATGAAACATCGAAGAGTTAAAAAGGTGGTTTGTCTGGAAGAGCCTTTACA
Organism: Euplagia quadripunctaria; assembly: GCA_963859945.1. Lineage (NCBI taxonomy): Eukaryota > Metazoa > Arthropoda > Insecta > Lepidoptera > Erebidae > Euplagia > Euplagia quadripunctaria. The sequence goes on along the minus strand of OY982575.1, from coordinate 11,484,941 downwards.
AATCTGTAGCTTGTTAACCTTTTCTTAGATTTGCAGTGTGTTGCAGGGAGTGTGTGTGGCTGTTGTGCGTGTGACTGTGGGTGGATATGTGTGGGTGTGTGTATAAGTGTGTAGGTAGATGGTCCGAGCGCCAGTCGATAAGTACCCGGGGAACATCAAGGATAAACAATTAATTTTAATTACAAGGATATATTAATAGGCGAAAGTTATTACTGTCACCTATTAATATATCGAAAATGTGCGGGTGGATGAAGAACCTTCTACCTCACGATCTCGACGACGGAGGGCGTGCACCGCTGACCCAGTCAGCCTGTGACCACGGCCAGTGCAACCTGGTCGAAACGTCAGGCAATTCAGAAGTATATAATACCTTTTCGTGATCGCATAAATACATAATTACTTTCGCCTATTATTATATCGTATAGTATATACTAAGAGCCTTAAGACCTGAGTAAGTTTTGGAACCAAGCTTGCTAAAACTGTGAATGGGTGTGGAGGAATGGGTATTATGTCCCTCCAACATAAAGGGATGATCTTCCGAGCAGGCCAGGTGAGATCATGCTGGCCAACCGCACCCAACGGTTAGTGTTGAGAAGTTGTATAATATATACTAATCGGCGACACACTGACAGGTGAAGTACCTGTCATGCCTAGTAAACAAATCCGTTAATTAAAATCTAAATGTGATACTGCAGCAGCAGTTACCTACTCTTCATTTAGTGGTTTTCCGCGGTTGAGGCCCCATGACCTTAGCCTTGGTCCATATAGCGGAGGGAACTTCTCAGGCTGAGAGGTATTTGAAACTAAAGGAAAATGACAAAATTTTGAATAAATTCATAAATGAAAAAAAATAAGAAAAGAAGTTAATAGCATGTTCCAATAGTTGTCCCGTTTTATAAACGGAGCCTCCATTTAAAAAAACCTGAGATGTTTATAATTTAATTGTTTTTATAATAATGTAATAAATGGCTAAGGTTAAGGTGTCGGACTTGCGATCAAGTGGTTGCGGGTTCGAACCCCACCCAGTGCACTATCGACGTGAACCCACTCCTAACACAAGCGTTAAGCTTAGCTGGAGGGGTTAACAAGAATACTAGTAATGTGTGACCCAAGTTGCTAGTATTCCTTCATAAAAAAAATAAAAGAAATATATCTGTAAATTAAAAAAGGTATTACTATACAATGGTACTATTTGGCTACGATTATATACATAATCAATTAATAATCTGTTTTGTTTATGCAGAGGGTTTAAAACATAATTGTTACAATTAATTTTAGCTTGTTAGCAGAAAATACGAGTCGAGAACGTAAACTCCCAGTAGCTGATATTAAATATTATCCTTTATTTCTATAGAGCACAGTAATTGGTTTTTAAATTAATAACTGTTATAGCATCATAAATAAATCATTTATGGTGCAATCATATTTTTCTAACTTACATGATTTTCAAATTCATGGAAATAAATTGTTTAAAATGTTGGTTTTAATACCTAGGTACGTATTATTACAATACAAATGTTTTAATGTTAACATTCAAACACGTTAGTATTTTGTTACCGACTGACCTATACCATTATTTTTCTTTGCAAAAGAAAACACGTTGCATAAAATTACAGTATACTTCAGAAATGTGAAAATTATAAAAGGCATTTACAAATTATAGAACTAATCCTTCTGCAGCATTTTTTCACAAGAAATTATTTCGTGAAACCGAAACCTTTTACATTGCCAATTAATTTTAAAACTTTCAAAATCTGAGGATGACAGCGTCTGTTGGAATATTGAAAACGAATTTTCTACTGGGTACAACCTGCGATATTTTTAAATACGTCATTAGCATGCTTTATTTGTACCGCAAGACATTTATATCTAGGTATGTTAAAGCTATAACACAGGGCCTACACCTATGTATACACTAGGTACGCCGGAATCGGGCTGATCATAAAACAAATCTATATGACACTTCTATTTGACAGCCTTATATTATTCTTGCTAACTATGGGTGCTAATACTAATATGATGAATATGGTACTCATAATAAATATGAGGTCAGTATGAGAATGAAAAAAGAAAGCTTTTCAGCTTCCGTTCCCTTTACGCCGCGCCGTTTCTTTAGCGTACAGGACAGGAAGCATATAAATGAATATACAGGTTGTATCTGACAATAGAACACTTACTTAAATCACTGAAACGGCACGACTCTAGCATTCCGTTAGAAAAATATAAAAAAATACTATCTGTTTAAAAGATTTTAAATCGTTCATATTTTTTTATTATTTTGGAAGTATTCATTATTGACAAAATTTATAAAAACTAACAAAACTAAAGATCTTTTTTTAATTTTTTTTTAACTGAATTGTCATATATACATCTTGTATATATGCTTTATTCCTGTTCATTCTGTATACGTAGATAAAATCAAATGCATTTAGTTGGTAGACAACACCTGAGAACAGCTGCACCGACTTGGACTTAAAAGGAACTTAAAAGGAAATAATTCTTTAAAAAAAACCGACTTCAACAAAAAAAATCTATTCCATAAAAGACTTATATATGGTTTTCTCATGGATGCTATTGTCAGAACTGGACCAAATTGAAATTGAAATTGAAATGGGACCATACAAAAAAAGAATCATCAAAATCGGTTCACCCGGTCGAAAGTTCTGAGGTAACAAACATAAAAAAACATACAGTCGAATTGAGAACCTCCTCCTTTTTTGAAGTCGGTTAAAAAGGAACCCTGTCTGTCTGTCAAGACCCTTTTTCTCAGGAACCAGTAGACGCATTAAGTTGAAATTAATCACTAATACATAAGTCTGCGGTCCCTTAAAACTGTAAAAAATCAAGTTTCTAATTCAACGCAATCAAAAGATATGGCCACTTAAGTCTTATATTTGACCAAATTTGAACATTTCGCAGGTAATTCAAAACCTAGAGTACGTACCATTGACCTAGAATCATGAAATTTGGTAAGAAGCAAGGTCTCACAGCACAAGTAAAGTAAAAAATTCGAAAGTCGGTAATTTGTTGTTCTGCCTGTCTGTCTGTCTGTCAAGACCCTTTTCCTCAGAAACCCGCGATGGTATCAAGTTGAAATTAACATCAAATGCTTATGTCAGCGGTCCCTTGAAGCTTTAAAAAAATCAAGCTTCTAAGTCGACGCAATCAAAAGATACGGCCTTAATGACCTTAGATTTTAAGAAATTTGAACATTTCGCCGGTAACAAGTAAATCAAAACCTATAGGGTACTTCCGGTTGACCTAGAACCATGAAATTTGATAAGAAGCAAGGTCTAACATCACAAGTTAAAGAAAAATCTGAAAGTCGTTAATTTGTTGTTATTTCACATAAAAAAATTGTTTTTGTGATTACAAACTTATATTTTGCGGTTGGATTGTTAACCGCAAAGTTAAGTTTGTCTTTCGAAAAAGACTGGCAAAAGTCTTCGAGAATTGATTCCCGAGATGGACGTACTATCTAAATACAAGTTGGTTGCTTACGGAACTCTCGGTACGCGAGTCAGACTCGCACTTGTCCGGTTTTGTTTTTATAGATTGTATAAAACTAGTACTGTTTATTTTATGAAAGTAAGGATGTATTTCTTAATTACGATCTCAGCAAGGGACGGATTGGGATTACATTTGGTATACAGTTAGATTGTATCCCGATTTGCATACTTGGAACCCAATCTGCGGGCGAAGGCTAGTCTCATCTAATATTGATGAATCACTTTCTTGCTTGTTTGTGGAAAAACAAAAGAATGCCAATGTTATAAACTTGCAAACGTTACTATGTAGATGTATGTAGTCTTATATAACTAAATCTTTTTAAAATGTCGAAGAAGACACTTGATTGGTGATGTTTCTTTTAATTCTGATCAATAATTTTTAAATCTACCCGGGTACCACATAGCATACAATTAAGAAGCGACCCAACGGAAACCACTTTGTTCTATGTGGAAGCAGAAAGAGAATCGTGAGCAAAGGAATCACGTGTTGAGGCGATTTACTCAATTCTGTAAGTAGTGGTGTGGTAACTAAGAAAATCGGCAAGTACGAGTCTGACTCAGTATGTAGATACTGAGTCCAATCTTGGGAATCGATCGATTCTCAAAAATTCTTGCTCGTATTTTCGAGTATAGATATATGTTGGAAAAACAAACTTGACTTTGCCGTTCTAAAAAACTCCCCATTACATCGATATACGTCACAGTTAACTGTCCAACCAGAAAATATACATAAATTTGTAATTGCAAAAACAATTTTTTATATTTCATATATACGTAAGAACAAATTATTTATTCGAATTTGTTACTTGTGCTGCAAAATTTTGCTTCTCGTTAAATTTTATGATTCTACGTCAATGGGAAGTATCCTAAAGGTTTTGATTTACCTGAGAAGTGTTAAAATTTATTAAAATACCTATGAACCTGGAATATCTTTACGTTGATAGAAGCAAAAATAAAAACTTTAAAAAGTATTGATGACCGCCATACCTATTCTGTGATAAACCTACCAGATATACAACGTGCATATCTTTGGTTAGGTGGAAAAATCATAACATAGATTTACTGTCCACAAAAATATAAAAAAAATCAGCGACAACAATTTTGTATGTTGTAAATAAATAAATAAAAAGTTTAGTCATAAAAAGTTATCGTCGTTATTCGTATTAACGAGGTTTCATCGGGTCCAAGGTTAAAAGGGTGGGCGAAGGTTATGTGTGTTGGTGTGTTTATGAGATAGTCGTCCAGTATTCACAAAAAATGAAAATTTGCTTTATGTATTTAGTAAATTTTAGAAAATACGTTCTTTCATACAATTTTTGGATTTATTTTATCGATTCATTTCTTTTTGTGTACATATTTGTGAGTTTTTTAATACACAACAATTATGGGACAAGAGTAACTGTAGTCATAAACACCATGGACCGGTGAGCGAGTATGTAATGTGTATGTAGGCACTGGAATGGCATTAATAGTAAATACAAATTCAGGAACAAAAATAGATAGGTACAGCGGTACAGTTCTGGGCAAAATCTCAACAAATTCCGAGCTAACCAAAAAGAAGAACAAAATTGGAATTTAAAGCATCTTTTATTAAAAAGGATATCAGTGATCGATAGGGATTAGTGGGAGGAGGTCTTGATAGGGCAGGTTTTGACAACATTTTCTATTAAAAAACCGAATTGGGAAGATGATGGACAGTAATAGGTAAATTATTTAGGGTACATATTAATTAACTGAAAGTCGCCTACGTGTAAGTTGCATGTAAAAAGAAATAGTATTTCTACTTATTTCATAATTTTGTGAAGGAGACGCTTTAATAAAAACAACAAATAGCAATACTTTTAATCAATTTATTATGTGAATAAAAGTAAACTTTTTATAGCAGTAACCCTTAAGCATTTGAAATCAAGTTATGGACTGGCGGGTACAGAATAGCAGTCTTGGTTAGTTATTTTTGAAAGGAGGATCGGAATTAGATAGGTACACCAATTTAAAACAAAAAAGACACCATTTATTTTAATAATCGCAATTAACGCAATTACAATTAATGCTCACTATTTCCACTTCTATTCACTTGTAATATTCGCACTTGTGCACTCTCTGATCGCAAAACAAGAACTGAATGTCTAAATGTGTTTCACTTGCGTTAATGTCATTTTGTCAATTAATTCAGGTATTCCTCGGGAATAGTACTTTTTTACTAGATGAAAGGTACCCTATAATAATAATTCGTTTATTTTCTCTCACAATTGATACACAAAACAGGTGTTAAAGCGGAATACATGGTATTTAGCCTACATTGTGAGAGCTGGTGCCTGTTAAGGGTTTTTACAAACCTGTATTACAAGTCACCAGGCCCCAACCGGTAGTTATATACATTGCACCTACAGTAGAACCAGTCAGTTAAGTACATGGTCGAGAAACAGATCAGTAACAACAAGTAAAACAAAAGTAAATAAGTAATTTTATCAAGAAAAGCAAAGAAAAATAAAAGAATAAGCAGACGAGTGGGTGTTAATTAGTTCATATTAAATTATTGTTTGTGTTTATTAAAATACATATCTTAGGGGTACATATATGTATACGGTGTGTATTTTGCTATTGATGTATTGGAAGTAAAGTGCGGATGAATGAGAGTACAGTCTGTTGTAAAAAGGTCTACGTAGGTTTGCGTTGATTGACGGATTGTGGACAGAATGAAATAAGTGACCATTTTTTTTTTGCAGCTGTATTAAAACTATTTATTTATTATTGTCATTTTTTAATATTCCAGAATCATGTTTACGTTTACTGTCAGGCAAAAATATATCATATCACCATATGTAATAGTTTTTCAGTGTTATCGTAACTGAGTGATTTTAGATTTAATGTTAATTCCCGCTTGCAGCTGATCTTATGGAGTGGATATATGTTATTCGATTTAATGCCCTATGTCTTTTTCTATGCCTCAATGTGTATGCAAATGATCTTAGTTAGGATATGCAAACATTTGATGGTACAAAGGTACCCTAATAACAAACAAACATTCATGATACACAGAAAGTTTTGGGTTTCGAAATGTTATTTACCAAAACTTTTGCAATTAAACGAACAACTTTCAAAACTACTCAAGCCTTTTTCCACTATTCTGTATGTGACCCACACATCTTAATTAAATAACCGAACATTACTGTAAGAGACTGACTTAATAACCTTAATCCCCTTACAAAAACCCTTATCCTTTCAAAAACCTTTCCCTTATACGTATACGCAAAACCACAGAGTAAATTGATAAATATAAGTCACGGCACCATAATTGTGATGTTAATAACTTAGTTTTAATAAAATCCATTTAGGATTGTATAAGAAGGCTTCAATTATTTTTTACGCATAAATGTTTTGTATTTCGTATAAATGTATGTTTAAAGCAGGTTCTTAATATCAAATTGTTCATGACTGATTTTTCATGAAAATTGAAAAAATTTAGGGAATATATTTATGTATTTTATCTAAGAAAACTAGCAGGTTTAGTGGAAAAAGTTACAAATAAAAATTCCTTTTTCTTTATAATCACCGAAGCCTGAAACAGCTCCATAAGATGCTCGGTAAAATCTCTTTTATCTATTTCTGATCACTATTTTGTCTAACAACGAGTCAATAACTTTTGACCATCAAATATCCTCATTAGAAAAAAGAAAAAGCAAAGAGATAAAAATGTTGAGGGTACTACGGCTTATTTTAGAAAACTACTACTAGTTTTCTAAAATAAGCCGAACACTGTCTCTTATCAAACAGGTCGCCCTAGTGTAAGAGACAAGGTTCCTAACGTTTGTTAACATTTTCTTGACTAACTAACCTGTCGCATTGTACCGTGTAATTACATTCTACTAAGTCGGATTTTTCAAAATGTTAAACTAATATTATTGTTATATATGTTAACTGTATATCCTTTTTATTGTGTTAATAAAGATAATTATTATTATTACTTCTTTAGGTGTCCTCATTTGGGCACAGCGGGCTTAAATGAGTTAATTCGAACCAGTAGGTCCTGAGATTAGCGCGTTCAACCAAACAAACAAACAAACTCTTCAGCTTTATAATATTAGTATAAATGTCATTGACTTCAAAGGAACAAAATGTGTGAGAACGATAGAAAATATCTATGTATGTATATTTCCAGGCTTCCGTCTTAGTGGCGATTTTATAATCCTATTCTGTACGAAAATTCAGTGATATTAAAAACGTAACCTTTAATATTAGCGATATTAAAAATTTTAGTAAGAGGGAATACCAAAAATGGAATTTTTTTTTTTATGTTGGTAGTAAAAAAAATTTTGAGATTAAATTGCTTTAAAATTATGTTACAAGAAATTGATAACATTTTATAATTTAACAAAAAGTTGACGTAAGTTGTAACATATCGATTGGTCCAGTGGAAACCCCAGGGTAGCTGAACTGGGTCAGTAGATTAACCTGAATAAGTTTCTTGATGTACGACAAACGCTTTTGTGTAAATGAATAATAAAATAGATGTTTCTAAAAAATGATACGAAATCCGGTTCAAGCTTGTTATACAACAACTTAGAATGATTTAGACATTGCTAGACATAAACAAATATTTAATTAAACATTACATTGAAAAAAAAACAGACAAAGGACTGGAACACATTATCAGAAAATAACTAAAGCTTTCAAACAGGGTAACAGAGCTGCATCTAGACAATTGTTTCTCTTTTTTAATAATACATCATCGATTTAGAAAACAAAGGTACTAGTGTCCAGTATTTAAGGCCAGATCAGTCTCACAAAACCTGTCTACCGATATTGAACAGTATAAATTATGAGTAATAGATAATTTAAAATCAGTTGTGCTTAATTAACCCCTTATTACCCACTCATATGTGCTTTTTTTTCAGTGATTTTCTCCGAAATTTTCTAATATATTGGTATAATAGCACGTAGTACAAATAGCACATAGTACACGTCTATAAATACTACCTAATTTATCACAATTCCTTTATTACAAACTCGTCAAACTTGTTTCGAGGGTTCTATACCCACCCAGGATTAATAACAGTGTGATGTGCACGATCATTTGTTCTGTACCTGGGTGTAATTTATCTATAATATTTAGCAATGTAAAGGTATGTTTATCAGCAGTCTGGTTATATAGTACATGATCTACTGAGTTTGAGATCAGACGGCCGTGTGTAACGAGACTCAAATTATTATAAAATATGCTTGTCCTGTAATAAGCATGTTCATCTTATAAAATATCACCAATAAAGGAGAACTAAGTTTTGACGTACCAGTCTTGGCCGTCTAGGTAGCAAACATCTTTGACAAACAATATATTTTGAAACAATGGGAAAAATGCTTTAAATAAGACTGGCCTAGAGCGCCATAGTCGTTAAATCTGCTCTGGGTGGAATTATCAACAAACATTAACTATATATTAGTTGTACAGTTATAGATTGTCGGGCAATACATATTTAACGTCATTTAATCCTTAAGCTTTGTTTCAGTGTGATACTATATTGCTCTCAGGATTAGTAATCTACATTATTCTCTGACATAATTTTGAAAACATGAACTATTTTCATTAAAATCCATAAGAAATACCGCCGTATCACTTAATAAGATTAATAATAATAATCATAATTTATGAAGTTTCTAGAGCTGTCGACCTTCGCTTAGTTCGCTTTTATTTTCATTTCTGTGTATCTATCTTCGCGCCATCCGCATCCATCTATCTTTGCGCGTAGTGTAGGGTGCCCTAATGGCGGCACGATGGACCGACGACTTGAAGAAGGTGGCTGGCAGCGTATGGATGCTGACGGCCTAAGACCGGGATGGTTGGCGCTCTTTTGGAGGAGGGCTTCGTCTAGCAGTGGACGGCGATAGGCTGATGATGTACCTATGTATATGTTAATCCTTGACAACATGAACATTTGTTTCCACTTCTGTGCAAAATTTCATTGAACTATGTTCAGTGGTTCAAGTATGATTTACTAAACAGTAAAAGTTTGTAAAAACATTTTCTCAAACTTTCACATTAATAATAGTACTGATTAGATATTGGTTCCCGTTTGCCTATATTTGAATCGAGGGTATATGCTATCTTCATTCTAAATTTCATTCAAATTCAACCAGCCATTACAGTGCGAGAGGAGTAACAAACACAATTTATTTATATACACAGAAGTTAGTAATCTTCTAGTAACGTTCACTCGCAGCTCGCAACATCAGCAGTTTGCTAACTCTATTCCCTTCCGAAGGAGCTCCAAATACCCTTAACATTATGCCAGTAGTATCGTTTTATTTTTAAAGTCACTAATGTAGCCAACAAGCCTATTGCTCATCTGATTGTAAGTTGTCACTTAGGTGTAAACGAAAAGCCGAACGAAACGTTTTGACAGCTCCTCTCTGGTTCGAGTGGTCAAGGTCTGGAATGAACTGCCTGTGTCTATTTTTCCAGAAAATTAAAATCTTGGAATGTTCAAGAGTTGAGTGAATAGATTTCTCTTGGATAGGTGTGTACCATCTTCGTCTACATCATCACTTTCCATCCCGTGAGTTGGAAGACAAACGCCTATACCGTTACACAATAAGAAAAAAAAACTTAGAAAAGCTAATGGCACCTACCTTTTCGTTTGTAAATAACTTTGAATTTCAGTGTATTCAGATTAAGGATTAATCAAATTTCTGGACCGTTAAGTAATTTTATTTAAAGAGGACACGGGCTACTTTTTAGTAAGTTCCATTGGGATGTAAAGCATAAATTTTCTTTCTTAGACAGTTGCAAGGAATGCTAAATATTTAAAGAATAAATTTTTAGATAACAATGAGATAATTTATTACTGTGGTAAGTATGAATGTAAGAATATTTAATATTAATATAATAATGGAATAATATATATAATAGACATACGTCTATATATCTAGTAAAAGTAACAAAATTATTAAACATAATTATTATCAGTTTCTAAGATAGTACCTGCCAATATGCTTTTTACTAAGCCTCCGCTGTCTGTCCGTACGTCGGTCTCTTAGCGGGCTGTATCTCATGATACGTAATAGGTAGACAGTTGAAATTTTCACAGAATGTGTATTCCTGTTGCCGCTATAACAACAAATAATAAAAATAAATTAAAAATTAAAAGCTCCCCTTTGCTCCCAGAAACGTGTTTCTTTTACAAAAGTATCTAAAAAGTACCTACATAGTATTATATCCCCTATATAACCCTACATGCGCTAGTCCGACTCGCAGTTGGCCGGTTTTTGCTATAAAACCTGTTCTAAGGTTTTTTTTCCCTACGTTAGATAACTTTAAACGTCTAGAAAAATCTACGTGTTTAGTCAGTGTCAAGCTTGGACAACGCTTTGCGATCAAGAGAGACATGCGTGTAAATAAATCAAAGCAGCAAGTTAACACACAAATCCTTCAGGCCAGTGTAAAGTTATATAAATTTTATGGAACGATGAATAAAATATTCAGACCCTTTATGGTATTCACAACTTTGTACTGTAGCGATAACAGCTACAATGGTGTCCGTGAACTTCACAAAGCATTGCTAGCAAAATTATGTATGTAACCTTTTCAAGCGGCCGGCAAAAGCGGACTTTTTAATTCGTGTGGATAAAGGAATCGCTTTAATAGCCTTTCATAAGAGCAATACTCGATACGTTAAGTTTCATTTGAAGCGTGTTTCCGAAGTATCCTGCTGATTCAGGCAGTATGAGAGAGGGCACCTCTTGACGAAGCAAAGTGTCTCAGCCAAACTCCAATTTTATAATAGTGGTTTGTGTACTCACTGACCGTCCTTTTTTTAGGAATCGTAGTTTTATATTTGACACAAGTACTTATGTTCTATAAACACGCATTCTTTCAACAAGATTCGCTATAATAAGACGTAAAGCCTCCAATTTTTATAAAGTTTAAAGTACATCCACCGGGGTTCTCGTTGGGGCGACCGACGCCGTGTCGGAGTCGTACGGACTAACACCAAACGGTATGTCACACTGCACTGTCACGGTGCTGCTCAAATTGCCATTAGTCTTATTTATTTTATTTATACGTAAATTAATTTAATAAATTGCCTAAAAAATAGTATTGTTATTCATGGCACGAAGTAGGATTTTCAGGATTGATATTGTCGAGGAGTTTTCCTTTTATATTAAATAATAAATGCTCTGTAAAGACATTGCCACTCAAGAGACATGACCTTGAATAAAGTTTAATTTAAGCTTGTTGAGTTAAATACTTTTGTCCTTTAAAAAATTATATATTTTAAAATGAAAATGGATATTTACAGACAAGATTGCAGACAGTATTATAACCACAATATTAACCTAGATTTACGTAACACTAAAACTATTTTCAATAATATCTAACATTGTTTATTTCTTGCCTCTAGAAACGCTGTATTACCCTGTGCAATGAAAAAAATGTGTCTGAAAGACAAATAAAAAAAAAATTAAAATTTTCTTTCTTTCTTAGAAGTAAAGATTACTAGCAAAGTTTTTTAAGGAGTATTTAAATTAATTTATTATTGAAACTTTCAATAATGGTAGATTAGTTGTGTTTAGGATTGAATGTTCCGGATTACTAGGTAATTGAAAAAAAAAAATATGGAATATATTTAATTAATGGTAGAAGAAGGATTTTTACTTTATCAAATCAGGTATAAACGCAAAAGATTGGCATGCAAAAAAAAAGTTTGAGTCTGACTCGCGCACCGAGGGTTTCGTGCAAAATTGTAGGATAGTTCTTCAAAACAAAAGTCAAACAACCACTCCAATGAGTGAAAATGTAAATGACAATAAAAGCTGGATTTAAAAATGTGAGAATCAAATTTTTTACGTTGAATTTAGCTCTTTAGTCATCTATTTAGAACAAATACTTAAATATTTGTTATTGTAAACTGCTGTTTACAACTCATAAGTCAATTGCAACAAACTCAGAATGAGCTATTGTCTAATTTGTCAAAATTAATTAAGAATTTTCTACAAGCAAAGTTAATTGCCAAAGTAATATAACAGTTAAATTTTCTTCATTTACCTACACAAAAGAAAGTTTTCAAACAAGTCATGTTATTTTAAAGAATTGAGGGATTCAACTTAAATAATAGCAATTAGACGTGATAAAATGATTAAAATTCATGGAGATTTATTCATTTCTAGATTGCGTCTTTGTCCCTGACTAAACAATTTTGAACAATTGTTTTTTGAATCTCAACTTTGTCATAAAAAATACAATTAACCCGTAGCCCGCAGTTTCAAAAGCCTAATGGTAATCAAGGCGTAAAGATAAACCTTTCATTCGAGAATCAAACGCTGAAACTACCATTGTAGTTTCGGCGTTTGATTTTCTCGAATGAAATGGGTGGTGTCAGAATAAAAAGAATTCCATTAATTAATATTATTAAATATAAATGAATATTATTAAATTAAAATATATTTTAGGCGATGATGTACACTAAGGTAAAAAAATCTTCCAAAAACACCGTTCCAAACCTATGATATATTTTTAGGTAGAGGAATGTGGATGTGGATGCTCGTTTGTGTTTCCGGAATTTACAATCATGCTCTGTGAATCAGATCATGAACGTAACACTACTACTTACCAGAGAAAAAAAAAAAAAAAAAATGGTTCTACTTATTACCTCACATACTTATTATAACGAGTATAATATTGGTAGTTAATAATTACAGTTTGACGAAATTTGTTCCGATAGAGAAAGATATACAGTAGCTAAATTTCTAATGAAGCAGCGGTGCTAGTATATTTCGTGAACGTCAGACTTTAGAAGAAAGGGCGACGTGATTGATGAGATAATCACTACTTAGTTAAGATTGATGTATAAAAGAAATTGCGTGTTTTCAAATATCTGTCTGGTTTAGAGAAATACAAACCACAGGCGTTTATTTGTTTTAGAGATGCAGGCAAAGGGTAAAAGTGATTGTTGGTCCTGTTTACTCGTCTGTCGTCATCGGCATCACAGGATATACATATTAGAACGAGGCCTCATGCGCTTCATATGGATTTAGTAGGTTCAACTCTTACATGATGATTTAGAAAATTGGATATTGAAGTTAAAATTCATAATTTTTTTTATTTATTTAATTAATAAATCAAGATATAGGAAATAAGATATTTTAACAAAAAAGAGAAAAACTATATGCATGGGACCCAACCAAAAATGCGTCTTAAGCAAGGAATCGTTCTATGCGGGATAGAGAAAATAAAACGCATTATATGTATAGTAATTTTGTGTAGGTATTGTGAATTAAATATTAATAAACTGGTTAGATAGTTATTATAATGTTATGTATGTATTTCTAAATTACGTTACATACCTTATATTGTATTAGATTACTTAAAGTAATCATTTATTTGATTTGTCAGAAAGATTTTGTGCGTTAGTAATAACAAACCTTTAAATATAATTTAAATTTTACAGTACGTTTTCGCTATTACCCAAAACAGAAAGATAAACGGCGTCTTCAATCGATAACAGCTGATAATCCCTGAGCGTTTAACGAAAACGGAGTTGATTCCTCTTCATCTTTATTGTCCTCATTTAGGGATTATTTTTGTGTTGAGAGCACGCGTAGAGATGGCGTATTAAACGCGATGACGAATCGTATTGATTGAGCATGATAAAAAGTATGAAAACATGCCTCAAGTTGTAGGGACTGACGTAAAATTGCATATTAAGCGGGAAATCGTATTAAGCGTGATTGTAGTAAGCGAGTTATAATGTAAACATGTAGTAAAACGTACATATGCAGTTCCTACAAAATATTAAATATTGAACTTTATAGTTTGTTGGTTTTCCTCATGAATTTTGGAGAAACTACATACAAGGTGAAAATGTTCTCTAATTCTTAGCGTTGTTATGTTACCGGTAACCCTGAACACTGGCTTTTAGTGGTTGTGTTACTGAATAATGAATTGAGTACCGAAAGCCTTCATCCACTTCCTCACTTTAATTCAGACTGACTGTGTAAAGATGGTCGTTTTAAGAGAGTAAATGATACGCTATGTGCTGATTAAGCACAGTGTTTATTACATTAAACAAATACATTAATATATTGTTCTCCCTACAACAAATTTTAACTCTCACTCACAACTTGTATCATCTTTATTTTTTATGACGATGTTTGCGTATTTAATTACTTGCTTTAATTTTTTTCCCAATGTAACATCCTTCTTATAAGTTAAATTCTGTATCTAATGCACCTATGTTTTATTCACATAACTAGGACAATTTAATTCATTGAACTTTTTAGAAGCAACGACGGTCTGTCATAGTCTTGAGCTTCTTCATAGACATAAACTTATTATTATGCATAATATTGTCACGGAAGCGTAAATTGACCCACTGGCGCCATCTATTGTCAAGTATAGGAGGTCATAGAGAGTTACGATTGCCTAAATTGAGACGCACGTCATCTTTTGACAATAGACGGAACTAATAGTCTATTTATAGAATGTCCTATGATGTATTAGAAAATTCCAGAGGGGTTTTGGTCTTTGG
Organism: Euplagia quadripunctaria; assembly: GCA_963859945.1. Classification (NCBI taxonomy): domain Eukaryota; kingdom Metazoa; phylum Arthropoda; class Insecta; order Lepidoptera; family Erebidae; genus Euplagia; species Euplagia quadripunctaria. The sequence goes on along the minus strand of OY982575.1, from coordinate 11,469,910 downwards.
GAAATGACATGAACTCTCTATGAAATAATGTTCGGAGTATATAAAGTTGCATGGCAGTATGAGTTGAGTTCTAGTTTTGCGATCAGCGAGTGAACAAGTGAGATAAGTGCGAAGTACTAGTGATAATTTAAACAGTGAAAATTCATTGTAAATTTGTTATTCGCGAATTATTAAAATAAATTATGTCTATTTTGGAAATAAATTGGTGTACCTATCTAATCCCGAACCTCAGCTCGTAACAATATTTTATATTTCATTTTGATCTTTCAAGCTTCACACCTTCAAAGCTGACAAGGGTAAACGGGGGTATGAACATTTCTTTCGAACAGGTAAGTTATATAATATTAAGACCGTCTTTCTTCGAATCGGAAGTGTGTCACATTGAAGCATTAGGTTCTTTGTATTATTAAGAGTCGGGTTGTCGACAGAGATGTATTAAGAGAAAACTTTTGACGGATAATGAATGACTATTACTAAACTAAAATAATATTTCATTTGATATTTAAGATCATCTTTCAGATTCATATTTAAATTTAGATCTTTAAATTTATTAGAATATCAGAATTCACAATAGAGTTGTGGTACAGCACATAAGGCGCGAGCTGTTGACTTTTAAATATAATTTATAGGTAGTTTTCTTATTTACCTAACTGATTTATTAAAGAAGACCATGTTAAATGTGGTAACACGATTGGCATAAATTTCAAGTATGGTTGTATGTACCTTGTAGAAGTGTTTATTACCTACGGGTAATACCCAGATCACCGATTGGTGTTCCAATTTATAGGACGAAAGGGAATAATTTATCCGCTTTTTACGAGTCAGTATTTTTTCTCTTAGATTTTGTGAGAATTTTTTATGTTAAAAAAATTTCATCGGGTCTGAGTTACCGTAGTCTAATTCTTTATAATATTTTGAGTGTTCAGAATATTTCTATCCATGTCAATTGATTTTGAAATGTATATTTGTATGATTAATCTCAAAATTATATTACTATTATTAAAGACTAATACTGTATTTAACTTTACCTGAAACTGAAACCAGTCTGTTAAAAATGAATTGCGAGCGGTATCGCTCCCACACAGTTACATAAACATTTAAAATTGTATGCCTCGCGCGAAATTTGTAACTGTCTCGTTGCTGACACAACCATATTTTTGTTTGAATTTTTTAGTGATTGGGTGTATTTATGAAAAACATAAAAAACAGAAATACACAAATGTTTAAAACTTTTGTATTAAGGCGTTTGAAATTGATCCTAACTGAGGATAAAACCTAGCCAAGTATGAAAGTTCATGTTTTCAGAGTGTTTATTTTTTTAGTTGTAAATTTAAAATTTGTTTTAAATGTAAATGTAAACGCCGAAACTGAAGAAGCAGGTAGTTATTACAATTGGTTTTAGCTGAGACCTCTACAATGAATAAGATGAAACTGACTTAGTTCCGAAGTAAAAGTTTCCAGATGCCGATAGACGGTCTAAAGTGACATCAGAGCCCTTAAAAGTTAATCTCATTTCGAATTCAGCTAGCTTGAATGTTTGACTAAGACTTTCGAAAACTGGATGTAATTTAGTTTGATATCGTATGATTTATAAGAGCGAATTTAATTTATTGTGTATATTCATTTGGTTCTTGATTACTGTATAAATAGTTTGAAAATTACTATTTGAAGAGTAAACATAAGAAACTTGAAAAACTCTTAAAATATAGTTTAAATTTTTAACCGTTTAGGTAGTAAAAATGCGAATGGCTCAAGGTATTAAGGGATCTGCCATACCAGATCCCTGTTTACACCATAACCCATACGCCATAGCGTATGGGTTATGGTGTAAACAGGGTCTTTATTATTATAAAAACGGTAAGCTGTAAATAAATAGTTAAATAATACAAAATTAATATACTAGAAGCTTAATATTGGACGTGAACGTATTGGGCACCTATCTTTACAAAAAAAATAATTTAATATTAAATTTTGAAAACCGAATAAATTATTTTACTTTTGTTGTATTAGTTACATGTAGATTAAATACATAGATACATATAAATATTCCTGTATCCCGTAGGGGTAGGCAAAAGCCTATCAAAAACCCACATTTTGCCAACTATCACTTCGTCCCAATCACGTAACAGGCGGCAAGCATATTGCGGCAAGCATATTGCGGTCAGTCTATCTCATCGTCCACTCAGATTGCAGTCGCTTTTGATGAAAGTCAGACTAGTATGATAAGATTACTAAAGGTTTTACATAGATTAGTAATATATATATATAATGTCACTGTCGCTACCTACGAGTATTATACGTATTATAGTGTTAATCGATTCGAAGGTTGCATGGAAGAGATTGCATTTAGTTAAAAACAGGCCTTTCTTTATTCTCATTGATTCATTCTTCATGTAAATTTCCAATAATACCTATCTTATTTCAATCCCTATTATGTATTCATCTAATTTACGTATAAATGTTTAATGATATGATAATGATAATTTATTTTAATATTTTTGATAAGAATATGTTATTAACTTGTTATATATTTATATAAATGTTGTTCATATATACCGTGATAAATCACGCACGCACAATAAATGTGCATGTGGTATTAGCCTTACAGGCTAATACCACATAAATATAAAGTAAGCATGTGATTGTTACACTCACACATGCTTACTTTATATTATATTAATAATGGTAATGTTTGGTGTAATAATTGTTGGCTAACCTAATAAATAAATAAATAATAAAAATTATCTACCCCATATCTATTACTATGTACCTAGTATTCTTGTATGTAGTATAATCTGAATGTAAGCACGTTGCTTTTTATCTATCTACCTACCGTTGTCAACCTTAAGCTTCAATAAATGATGTTCTCAATATATAAATATATTTTTTTTGAGAAATTCCAATTTACAATTGTGAACAGATTTTAATGACCTATTCTAATAAATATTTAAGAAAAATTGTTTCGACCTTAAGAGTGAACAGTCAATAAAAATAATACTAATAGTAATAACAGTATCTTGCAGTATGCTCCCATACTTGGAATCCACATACTCGAATGTTATAATTTACTTTATTTGGAACAATATGTAAATACATTTTACGTAATTTTTTACCCACGATATAAAGTGTGATACCTAAAAGGTGTTTAATGAAACTGGAGCCTTAACCGTCATAAAAAATGTGAGCGATGCAAGGGATCAAAAGATTCTCTCGACTGTGCAAAACTCAGACCGTTAACGATGAACATTAATCTGGCCAACTAGGCAAGATCTTAGGTTGCTAGGTTAGGTGTGGATTTAGTGGATCTGAGTATAATGGTTGATTTATGAAGCTCATCGGACACGGAGCGGCTCTCAAGCACAATGCATCGTCGTTATTCAGTATCGAAAGTGTGCTCTGAAGTGAGCCAGCCACTTTAACGCTTATTAGGTATGTGAATTTCTTAGTGAGAACTTTTCAATGTTAAAACATTCTAGAATAAGGTAGAAGATAAGTGTTCATTTAGTAAAATACTCTCAGAATGGCCCATTTGCATGATAGATAAGTCTAATACAAGTTGGTTTCTCCTGAGCTTAAGTAACATGTAACTGAAGCAGATCAGGTACAATCGGCCAAATATATCGTCTACCACCCTACGGTTAAAGATCATTTGACATCATAAAACGACAAGGTTGATTTTCCCGTGCTATAACATTCTGACAGTTCATTGTTAGAGATAGTTTCAACCTTATCGCTATTGTGATTACACAGAAACTTTTACTAACTTTTAAACTTTCGCGTTCCATGATATAATTATGTACAATAGAACACGGGAATTAACGCGATCACGAAATAGTAGTAATTACATACCTCTGAATTGCCTGATGTTTCGACCAAGTTGCACTCACAGGCAGACTCAGCCTACCTATTTCGTGATCTCGTTAATTCTGGTGTAAAACATAACTGACACTTTTGTCAAAACTGGTAGACCATTTTCTTTGACCACTGTACATGTTGCTTAATCTTACCTACTCAGGCGAAGATAAATTAATGAATTAATAATAATTATGGATTGTATTGTGACAACTTGTTTTAGAATATTATCCATGTAATCTAAGGTAATAATACCGATGATGATGTTAAATAAGTTGAAATACGTTTCGAAAAATGTTCCACAATGTTCGAACGTTAAAACAATATTAATATCTTGTTGGAACAGGCAACAGATAGAGCAGCCCTTTTAGCTGTCTCTGATTTGATTGGTACTGTCAGTGAGTTCTCTTTGACACCGATGTCTGTGGAAGCTCCGTGCATTTTAATTACATTTTAATAAAAGCCTTTCGGTTTAGCGTAGGGCAAGAAATAATTGCTTTTATTATTTTTATGGTACTATGAAAAAAAATTTTGTAACTTGACGACATAACGATGCAGTATATAATTTTAGCTCAGCTTTTTTGGTGATATGAAAGTTCCTACCTACTTCTTTACATACATATAATATATATTCTTTCGCACATGTCGTAGAATGCTCATGTCTGAAATGACAAAATTATTTTAATGTAAAGCATACGTTATTTGTATGTTTCTTTTTAGTTTACGTTCAATGTGATAGATAGATATAAGAGATTTTTTTACGTGGGAGAGCCATGCTTCGGCACGTATGGGCCGGCTCGACTCCACTCGATACCACGGCCTCACAGAAAACCGGCAGTGAAGCAATGCTTGCATTGCATTTCGCCACGTGAGTGAGGTTACCGGAGGCCCTAACCCTTCCCTCCCCTCTATTCCCATCCTTCCTCTCTCCCCTCTTCCCCCCCTCACCTACTCCCACCTTAAAGGGCGGCAACGCACTTGTGACTGTCGAGTTACAAGTGCCCATGGGCGGCATAAGTCATTTACCATCAGGTGACCCGTCTGCTCGTTTGCGCCCTACACCAAAAAAAAAAAAATTGACGACTTGGGTCATATACGTAAACGACAAGACTAGTACCCGTAATATAAAGATTTTTACTTTTAGTAACAATTTATTGTTGTATTTGTAGTAATTATGTAGGCCTTATCTTCTAATATATAAAAGCAGTGTTTGTTCATCCGATCATCATGAAATTTTGCCGTGCATAGCATACACGTGCCGGGGAAGGATATAGGGCCCCTAACTTTACATCTAGAAAAAAGCACTGTTCCCGAAGGATGGAAAAATCACTGTTACGCGAGCGTTGCCGCGTTCAAAAGCTAGTTACTTCGTTTGGATCTAGAAAACGTCTTCCACCGATCCCACAAATAGAGTTTCTGTTGACAACTGAAGATCGTAGTGCAGTCTTTCCGCATCCTTTTTTGTGTAGAGCAGCACTCATACGTGAAAGAGTAGCGAGAGCTACTGACCTTTTATAGGACAACAGTTTACATTGAGAAGGTGCTCGTAACAGTGGATATGACAAGATCATGCTGTAATTTTATGTTATCTCATTATCGTGTTCTCTATAGTTATATAGATCAAAGCCGGATTAAATAGTCACTGTTGTTAATTGACATCGGTGGTGGTTTAGATAAAAGATCAACTTGAGACTTCTGATCTAGGAACAGACGATAGTTCATATTTGAACTGCATGCTAGTTACAAAATGGCAGTAAAGTGCAGTTGCTATAAAAATATTTTGTATTTTAAATATTCAAAACTGCCAACCGAATGCCCATCATAATAGAATTACACGCCTTCTGCAGGGGTCTGCGCATGCTGAATCTAAATGACTTTTTCATTAGAACCAATTTCTATTTATAATATTATGTCTGCATTGATGTCGCAACAGTTTACGTTGTCATCTTTAAACTAAACTTTAAATTATCGCAGAAACAAATCTTCGATAATGATTACAGTTTAGTTTGATTATAAAACAATATTTAACAAAAACTGAACAACTTTTCTCTAAAATACATGACTTAAATAAAACCAGAGATTTCAATGAGTAAATACATTAAAATCAAGTAAATTCATATACCTACATTGGATACGTTTATGTTTCAATTTGAACCGGCTGATTATTTTAATTTCTTGGTTCACTAGTTTGTGCCCACGGTTTCACTCGCGTAAAAGTTATTTTTCTATCCCTTGGGAATAGTTTTCTGGATGAAAGTACCCTTTGTCCTTTTCTGTACCCTTAAAAACGTAAATATGCAAAATTTCGTGATGATCGGTTGAGTAGTTGAGACGTGAAAGCGAACATACAAACTCATTTTCACATTTATATTATTATTAAGAATTCATGAGCTCATTCGTGTCACCATCCCGTCTTCAATTTACTCGTTTAAGTTGTATTTTTGGGGTTTGCAGTAGTATTTTTTAGATGTATCAATTTTTTTTTACTGAAGGTAACATACCTTCAGGGCTTGAAGAAGCTTGAAGAAATTTAACTAAACACATTAACTAACCAAACCAGACTGCGACTGCAATAATATTATTTTATGGACGTAATTGAGCAGTAGATTTTTATAGAGTTTAGAATTGTGCTCGAGGAAAAATCCCATTAAATTAAATTACAGAGAACGGTTTTCTTGTGTAAGTTGAATAAAATCCACATTATGAAGGCAATAAATTAATTTTGGTGTGTATAATGGCGGTACAAATTAGCTGGAGTTAGGTGAACGTGACGTTATAAAGGAAACTGTAAATTTCAGGATCATTTGTGTAATAGGTAATAGGTAAATGTACTCAAAAAGAAGTGTAAGAACAGGAAATACAGACTGAAAAAAGATATTATACAGTACCTTGCACCATTTATTTAAATAATTTTTATATTAGATAAGGTGAAAAGTATAATATTTTGTTTTCTAGGTGCACGGAAATGTGCGGGCAAGTTCTCTAGGCCAGCATTTCCGTTTTACATTTACACGAACCATGTTCAGACCCTCTCTAACTCAGGTTCAGATAAACTTATTGATATGAAATTTATTATACCTCTTATTTTAATACACAATATGCCAAATTACAAAACTTCAACCTAAATAGTTTACTAGAACTTAACGTCTAAAAAATCATCAATTTTACTGACTCACAGACAGGTCATCAAAAATCGATTTCTCGAGTTCTAGGCGACGTAGAAACATAAAATTTACAGTAAAATACTTTCGCAAAAATTTTAAAGATAATTGAAATCCTTTCAAATCCGATCCAAAATCGGTCTACATCTGGCTCGACGAGGGGTGAACAACCTGCCCACAAATACTATAGACATTAATATGTAACATTCAATAATTATTATAATTTAATAAACATATCATTTTATAGACGAACAAAACTATCTGAAATCAGATCAGAGAAAACATGAATGTGCATGTAAGGGCATAAACAAATGAGAATTTAACATCAAGTTCAACCATGTTAAAATTAAAATCTTGTGCATGGTTTAATGTGAACTTGACGAGTTTTTCATATAAGTAGGTATGAAAATAGTTTTGCTATAAAAAACTCATCAAGTTCTTCACATTAAACAATCCATTCAGTCAAGTCAGTTAGTATTTGTTGCGTTCTTATAACATTGAAGTGTCTTTTGTTTCTTTGTTTTGATGGTTGAATTAATGTATAATAATATAAGAATATTCCCTATACCTTATCGATATCTTTATCAGAAGATAAAGATATCAGAATATAGGGATATACATTATTATAAATAGCGTTATTTGTAACCTAAAGTAGTCAAAGCTTGTATAGAGTACGGATACGGATATAATGCAAATGGATATATTTAAGTAAAGGTATATTTGAATTGAGCTAGTTTCAAACCCTGGCATTACTACATAACTGTGTTAAAAACAAATATCCCCTACACCCTGAATATCTATGGAAGTATAATATATTCCTTATATTACAGTCGTACTAAAGAATATTTGATAACATGATCTTTGAAAACTCTGAACAAGTGTTCACGAACTTAAAGTACGTAGAAGTCTGTTATAGGGGTTCCGTAATTATGTATTACAACAAAGAGAAAAGTTTTGCGGGACTTAATTGGATAGGTGCGCATGCTTGTGTTATAATTTTCTTTGGTTGCTTAAAAGGAATGTCAAGACTTATCAACGAAACTTGTAGCAATTACGATTATAAATAAGGGTTGCCAGATCTCCGCTTTAAGATTTGCAACGCACAGGTGACAAGACTGGAGTTTAACTGTTTAGCCACCGATAATTGCTTACCATTTATATTACATACATATTCACGTTTAGTCTAATTTATGAGTGTTACTCATAGGTGTCAACAACAAAACCACACAAGTTCAAGTTTTGCTGGTAGTGAATGCTTTGGACATAAATGATGATGATGAATCAATTGATGATTAATCTTTCTAGAGGTTACAATTATCTATAATAGATGAAACATTGGACAAACACAATAGACTAACTATTAATTTTAAGCACATGTACTTTAGGTAACGGTGGTCTTACTTTTTAAATTTAGCTCAAAGAAAGAAAGTTGTTTTCGACGATAAACTATATAGGTATCGATAAAGTAATTTCATGGTTCTCTGGTTGATACATAATTTGTAGTAACGAAATGGAGACAAGCCATATTTTGAGAAAAGTACACAAGTAGGAACAATTTAATTCGAATTAAGAGGTATAGCTATTAGCATTAATGACATGATTGTGTACTTACGATATCCGTAAAAAAACAAGCCGAGCCTCTTACCTGAAATTAAAAAAAAATACTTTAATTCTAATGTAAAATGGAATGACTTAAAATATAATTTCAAATTCAATGCGAAATTTCTCTGCATTGTCGCTGATTCATAACGGTACCGGAATTCAGACGATATTGTTTTATAGTAATGCTTTTTGTGTAATAATAAAAAGTCTAGCCTTTTGGAAAACATGGATCGTTGGTCAGGCGTTACTGACTAACCTACCTCACTCTAAAAAGGTTTCTTAAAAATCGATATACCTTTTTAAATACAAAAAAAATGAAAGTCGATTTTTTAAGAAACCCTTCTAAATTTACATGTTGTAGTCATAGATAAATCTTCTTTTCTTCTAAATTCTTGCGATCGTCAATTAATTTCTATCTCGGCTTAAATTTATGTTTTTGTTTTATTATTGAGTTTCGTCCTGTTTTCGCCTAAAGTGTTGAATAAGACGTCATTAACCCACTTTTGTCTTGCAGGCTAAGTAGACAAATTACAAAACAGTTTATTTATCAAACACTTTGTGACCTAAACATTTAATTAACTCCTCTTGATGTTGTTACGAAAATTTTATGAAAATTACAGGCTATTATAATGTTTACAAAGAAAAACGTTTTGTATTAAATGATTAAAGTTAGAATCCTTTTTAGTTTTTTTTTATTTACGTTTTTTTCTGACAGTTTAATTTTAAAGGTAACTCAAATGAAGAGGCTAAAGTTAAAATTATACATTTATTTCATATTATACAGTTATATTATCATAATCAGGTATACTTATATGTTTTACATTCGTTAAAATTACCTCTCAAAACTGTAATTATTTGATTAAGAAAATCTATTTCCATTTACTTTTTCTACTTATCCAAAATAATGTCAAAAACTCCTTTACATATTCTGTCGAATGATTATTAAGATGCTACAGAAGTTAAATAGCTCAGCCTGTTCAAACTATCGACAGACGATACGACGATAGCTCATTAAAAACCACCGATGGCTCTGATATGGTGTCCAGCATATTGATAATCCGTGAGGTAATAATCGGTATTATGACTTCCCATTCACGCAGGATTCACAGTTAGCCCCTAATTTGCAGGTTTAATCTTCAAAGTATCGATCGCCTCAGATAAACAATTCGCGTTTGTTTGCATAGGAATCTGAAAATCAATATTTATGGAATGGAACAAGGAATTTAGAGAATACGTACACTGAGGCACGTTGGGTACTTACTTGTTTTCAATATTTATAGAAGTTAAGAACTCACGTACTCGTACGAATTCCTTAAATTTATCAATATAGGAAAAAGAAAACCAAGAAGTATGCATCCCTGAAGAACACCAGAATCTAGGTTGCACTAACTCAATGAGAATTCATCAAAGGGAACCGACCAGGACTCCTGGAATTTTGCTTATATCAAAATTGAAGCAATTTTATAGATTTTAAAGAACACTAGTCGGCTAGCCAATCAATATGTTTTTATAATAATAATAAATAAGGCCAAATTAGCCACGACGAAGCTTGATGTGCTGTGTTCAGCACGATCTGTTGATCGGGGCAGTATTTCACTCCGGCCCACCGCCTACAACTTTATAAGGCGCAGGATCGGCCGCATATGGAAATTTTGCAGGGGCACCCTAGTACCAGCTTTTCCCTCTGGGCCACATTCAAAGGAGAGCGACTCGAATCATCGATTGCCAGCATATTTCAGATCGGCTTGACCCCTTGGCGTTGCGTAGATATGTAGCTTCACTCTGCATTATCTATCGCCTGTATTATGGTGAGTGCTCCGAGGAATTGACCGCCCGCAGCTTTTCGCCATCATTTAACGCCACAAAACTATCATTTTCATCACTTGGATAATTGGCAATCCACCACTGTGCGGTTCTTTTGAAACTTTTCGCCTCGTCAATCTGTGAAACAAATTATCGGCTGCGGTATTTTCCGGACCGATACGACCTTCAAACCTTCAAGAAAAGAGCGTACTCCCACCTCAAAGGCCTGCAACGCACTTGTGACTCTTTGGTTGCAGGCATCTATGGGCGACGGTAGTCACTTTCCATTAGATGACCCGTCTGCTCGTTTGCCCGCTATATCATAAAAAATATAATATTAATATAGCTTAGCTAGCCTAGCTAAATCCATTATATTTTTTGATAAGGCAATGATATCACTTTTTATATTATATTATGTATATATTCTTTTTGTATACAAACGAAAAAAAACGAAAACCATCTTTAAAAAAAACATAAATCGGTAATTTGGAGGTTCTCATAATATACATTTTATAACCGAAACAGTTTTCAAGGTTTTTAGTAACTTTTTATTTCAGCCATATCGATATCACGCTTAGTTTTGCACGTACGATCTTAAGCAAGTTATTAATCACCGGCTAAAGTTTCTATAGAAAATTATTGACTTGCACGATTGACTTGATAAGCGTAATGAGGGCAAGAAATAAGAAATAATGTATGTGTGGCATTGTAACTGCCAAACTAAATGACTGATTTCATTTACAAAGCTAATTTAACCCGAATGGTACGAGTACTAAGCTGTGTATAACAAAAATGTTTTTCTCCTTGAAGATCATGAGCTCTTTTTCTGATTAATCTAAGGATTTTTATGTCGATTGTTTTAAATTTTTGTATTTCCGCTAGTATTTATTCATTACTCAAAAGTATATAATATATGGATATAAGATAATTGGACATTTATAATAGTTACTTTATAATAGTTAGTAATACTTTTAGTCCCAATTAATGTCGTAAGTATGTAAGTGAATTAAATTCACTTGAAAGACTATTAAATATTCTAAAAAAAAAAAAGTGTTTTGAAACACATGAAGGAAATCTTTACGACCACACAGATCCCCGGTCTAGATGACATATTGATTATTTTTTCTGTAATGTCTGAATGCGAGCACAAAAAGCGTAAGAAAAGGCACCACCTAATTAATAATTTCAGTGGAAATAGAAAGATGTGGTATGAAATACCTTATTCACATTAGTACCTAAAAATGTAGTGAGTGAATAATAAATAACAACCGAGATAGAGCGCTAGAGCGATGGACATAAAGGGATGTAAGTTTCAGCTTTCATCTTTTCAAAAAAAGATTACTAGTGACATTGGGTCCTAATTAATAAGTCCTCCAACTATACTAAATGCTTCTATTAGGAGTAGGTTCACCTTGGTTTTGGATAGCATTTGAACTCACAATGAACCAAATCAATATTAGCCTTTACGTCTACGTTATGAAAGGTCTGTTGAACAACAAGGTCTATGAAAAATTAAGTTTAAGTTATGATTGAGATATTTTATAAGAAAATAATACTATCAAAAATTTAATAATTAAAAGAATATAAATGGTAAGATGTAGGGTAGGTAGAAGCACATCTACGAGTATTTAGAGGTCTCGGTGGTTTTGGGGCATAATGTTGACGTATTTGCATACGACAGTGTAGTCTTGGGTTTGTTTTTGGAAAACTATTTACATTTCCCTAATAGGAAAATTTTAATAATAGCATGGAGTCTAAAAACATGTGCCCAGTAGACGGCATCGGCAGTGTGATCGATCCTTTACCTGCGTGGGCTGCCGCAAGGATACCGCACTCCACACTTTGGTGGAGTGCTCTGCGTGGGCGCAGCAGCGTGCTGTCCTCCCGGCAGCTTTCGGTGAGGGTAGCCTATCGCTGGAGACCATGATTATGAGTATGGTCCAGGGTGAAAGTGTGATGGATTCCGCCGCTTCTCTCTGTCAGGTAGTGAAGCATGCCAAAGAAGCGGCGGGAAAGGGAACGGGAGAGAACTAGTACTCTTCTAGACGGCGGCGCGATGTGTTCCACGCGCACTTCTCTAAATTAGAAGGGACAGGCACATCATAGTGGGGTCGTCTTGCTCGACAGACGGCTAAGTCTGCTGGGGTTCACAGGGATTCCCTTTCTAATAGGACCCGATGCCTTTACATTGTGTGGTTTTAGTCGGTTCGAGTCCGACATACCACCATACCTTCAATTTTATTTGGTATCGGCGCAATGAGTTATAATTTATTTTTATTATTTAAAAAAAATACTTTGCAAAACGATTTTGGCTTGTTGCTTTTAAGGCCGGCCGCCTGCTTGACGCCAACCCTCCTTGGGAATGTAGTCGTTTTCAGAGGAGACAAAGTAAGGAGGTAAATTGGGGTGAGGAAAACGGATAGGGCGAGGGAGCTAAGGCAAGGGAGCTAGGGCAAGGGATACCGCAAGTTTCGAATGGGGAAACGGGACTGAGACTGCAGTAGTTCGAAGAGACCGGGGTCGTGTACCTGTATGTCCGTTCTGTGATTGGAGAGGCCACTAAGACCAACTGGCCAAAAAAAGAGAAAACCGTAGAAGAGTAAATAAAATTAATTTCAATATTATTCCATATTATGCTAAATATGATTACGAGGTAGCAGTTATGAAAATCTCTGGCAAATGTCTATACACCTATGTACATAATAAATGTACTTTCTCTTTAGTTAAAAATGGTCCTAACAGAAAGGTCCCTTTTGTTTTAATTCAGCGTTAAAAGGCCATGTGGCCTTTTAACGCTGTATTTTCAACGTATTCGGTTACTTTGAAAATATTACATTATATTATTAAATTAGGAAAAGAGTCAAAAACTTCGTGTTGTGTAAAGTACCTTTGATATATTCGGCGGGCTTCAAGTCTTTAGATTGCTTTTAAAATATTTAAAGCTAATATTTCGGTGAAGTTCGTCATAATATTATGATTAACTTTTGCATAATCTAAGTATTTGAGAACGGTTTTGAAGAAATGTTCTAAGAATAGTGTACTATTTTGTTATTTGCATGTTTGTTCATGCTTTTTGAGTTTATTCTTGTTTATGTTAATATTTTCTGTAGACGGTATGTACTGCTATGTTTCTACTAATTTGAGATAGCATTAGGTTTTACTGGAACATTCTAACGAGATTTAAAGTTGAATTTCAAAGAGGTTTGAATTAAGTAGGACACAATAAAACCACAAGAATATAAGGCCGTTCTTCATGTGCCGTGTCTTACATCTGGATACGAGAAAACAAATTAAATAAAATGTTTTTTTTTTAATATATAGTTGACGTAAACACGTAAAGAAACTGTTGCAATTAATCCTTGATTTTAGCAGCTTAAACTATAAAAAGACTAAAGCAGACTAGATTAATGTTAGACTTGTAACGAAGTCATGTAACGCCAAACTGACAAAAATCCCAGTGTCCGTATAATTGCACTTCTATTTTGACCATATAATTGATGCTCAACGATGATATAAATATAGTCAGTCTTTTTAAAACTCACTAAACAATATTAAATTAAAATACAATCATCCTATATGAATGCATTTCATATAGGTTGATTGTATTTTAATTTCAATAAGCTCAAGATAACAAAATCACGGTTACGATATACAAAAATAACCCTTAACCCACCTTTCACCTGTTAAAATTACATACATACTCACAACTGTATCCCCGAAGGGGCCAGAGGCATTTTAAACACCCACATTTTGGTACTTAAATTAATATAATCAAACTTTTATATACTTTCTATTTGTATTTAATTTAAAAAAAAGGTTACGAAACCTTTCGCTTTTAGGCTTGTCTGATACAGTATACTTTTTAAAAAAATATTTGGCAAGCTCTGAATAAATAAGTACAGCATTATATTATTTGGAATGGATTGCTCATACAATTCTCTTTGTATGGCCAGCTATTTTATTTATGTACGCGTCAATCCTTTGATAAATTCTCTTCAGAAATTGAATTCATTTCATAGGGATGTAGTTAATATATGAAGGGTAACTTTACAATGATAAGTTTAAACTGTCGAATCCTGCTGTATGTGGTTATATTTAGATAAAAGCTGAGTATCAAAGAGAATGGAAAAGAAACGGTGTTTGAAAAGGTAGTAATGTGTAAAGGTAAAAAGTGGTAGAAATGTACGCGTTGTAAGTACCTGCAAAGCACAACATTTTTATCTCGTTTACAAACCACTTGGTTTATAAAATGTAGAATTTTCACAGAAATTTAATTTTCTTTAATTTGTGTACACGACCTTACTTTAAGACGTAACTAATGAAAAGTTTTGTTCAAAATATTATTACTAACAGTGATTTGGCTAATGTTACTACCTAACGGCAACCATCGGAAGTTTGCGGCTAAGCGAGCGGAAGATTTGGTAAGCACAATCTGTTTGCGCTATATGTAGTCTATAAGTTTAAGGAGAAGCTCAATGCGTTTGACAAATAAATATCTCGTAAATTCACAATACTTTATAGAGTTTCATCTGCTGACATAAATCTTGTGTTGTTTTGACATACGGCATACATTTGTTGTGTTTCATGTGTAATAATATTAATTTTTGTTTAATCTAAAATTTATTTGCATAAATCTTAACTTGTGTTAAAGATTTTGTAGTAAGTTGTCTAATTGGGTTAAGAGTTTTTTTTTATTCAGAAGTAAATTATCTAAATCTACAAATCAGTCTTGTGTTAAGGCATATTTTTATATCAAATTTATACTGAAACAGGTTTACATAAATTGATATCATTTCACTATAATTTTCACCTTGTCTCTTGAATGCTCGAATGTCTTAAATCAAATAAATGACTGCCAGTTTATAGTACCTAATAAATATTATTGTGTCTTCACTTTGTAAAATCTATTCAGCCATCTTGTCACGTTAAATTCTCACGTTCCTCTAAACTTATTGCATATATGTATATAATTAATATTAAAAATAATAAAACGTATGCCTATCATCAGTACCCACATTATGAAATAGATTATTTAATTAAATTGTAATTATTAGGAAATACGTGCAAACATGTTATTTTGATATGTTCCGGCTTGCACTCCCTCCATGGAAACCAAAGTATGAATCTTTTGATTGTAATTTAGTATATAAGAAATGATTTAATTACAAAGAATCAGTCAATCCAAGAGTCTAGTAAAAAACCATTTTAATTTTTTTTTAATACTTTTGGCAATAATATGACAATATGAAATTTGTTTTCAAATTTGGCTATGAAACACTGAAGCAGTATACCTATTTTTGATAACAGTTTGTTGAGGCTGAGTAGGCACAATTAGTAAGATGTTAAATAGTTTTAGAATAATTTTATTTCTGAAATCTTATTTCGAAGCTGAAAATACCTACTTGAAATTTAACCAATTAAGCTATTTTCGATCCTTAAATATTAGTACGTTTCGACGGGTCCTACTTATTACTGGTATAACTAGCAAATAGACGGAAATTGTTTTTTGCATCAATAGTTTTAGCTTAACCTAAATTTTATACCTTGTAAATTTTATTTTAAAATATCGATTAGTTTCAAAGATACAAATCAAAAATGTCTGTTTTATTAGTACAAAGTTACGAGCTAAAAAATCTTTGAATCGCTCTCCTGTAAAGTTACAACTTTGCGTACCAGTATACGTACCCGTCGGTTGGCCTGTACAACGTTGTGATAAAGAACCTATATACTCGAATGTCACTCTGTCAACCTATGCCATAAACAATATAATCCGTGAAGACTGTGGAAACCTACGTACTTTACAGACCCTCTTAACGGTGATTACCTTTATAATTAATTAGATTGATCAAATTAAAATCATTATACACCTATGTTTATATTACACCGTCTTTAAATAACGGTTTGACGGCAAAAGAGTACTTAAAGGTGTTAATTGCAAGTAAAGTCCCTTTATTTAATTCTCAAGCACCCTTTTACCGAGTTGTGTAATTATTCATAATAAATTTTCCTTACTACTAATGAATGTTATAAATGAGTTATAAGAATAATTAGTCGTCTTTTGACTAATTAATGTCTCATAAAATCTTTCTAGTCTTACTAGTTTGAAGCATAATTAGGTTAATTAACACCGAAAATAAGCAAAATGACTGACATCGGGCATCTGTATCTCACAAGGATAAATAATATTTAAGAACAGTTATTTAAGGATACTTAGAGCTTAGTCTTATTCATTTGTATTGATTATTTGGACACCCATCCATATTTTGACCGCGTCAGGTATATACTTAACTTTATAGATAAGTTTGTATAATCCAGGCTTGTGAAGATACAGCAAAAACGTTTGTTTTGATTTTGATTTCTGAAGTCACGCAAAATAACACAAAATCAATGCTCTTATTTAAAGAAATACGAGATTCACTTTGGATCTAAGTTTGGATAAGAAATATTTTCATTAAATTTCGTGTTATCTCTGCCAATAATAATTGGAAACCGTTGGCACTATTGACATTTTGAAATATGGCACTCATATAAGGCAATATAGACAAAGGTCAAACTTCCACGTGATCAACACAACCCTTACACATAAAAATAGATGTCATATACTTTTCTGTTCTTTCGATTCATCTCTGTGAATAGATTGCCCTTTTAATGTCACAAGCAGAAATGTTAAAGGACTATCGAATTTACTAGATTATTATTACATTGAAAAAGCAACGGATTTACTAATTAAATACACCAAGTTAGTATAAAATAGAAAAAAGTCAATGAACTTTAAGTTTGGGTTCATCTATTTTAAATTAGTAACCAGTAGGATAAAAATTATTTCAGGAAAAAATCTTTTATCCTACTAGTTATGATACACATAGTGTAAATATTTATAAGTCTTATTATTGACCCTTATTATTAACAAAAGCATCACATTTGATAAACGACCTTATTATAAATGCAGTGAATTGATTTACTGCTATATTTTGGAATACATTGTTATAATTATTTCCACACGAATAAGACAATACGCCTTTTCACCACATAATACGAAGTACATAATAGTATCATGATCGGGGTTCACACTATCGATCGATCGATCCATTTATGAACACTCATTTATCATTATCTTGTTATAATACATTTTTCAGTAAAATTATGGATATTCAATTGCGTTTAACGGCATCCGATAATGGCTAATAATTATGTAACTAATTCATTATAGTTCCGAAAAAACTAAAAAGACACATTTTAATAGCGAGCCAAAGTAAATAAACAGTTTAACTATTTATCTCCTGGTTCCATCACCAGGCCATCGTTATTAAGCCCAACCTGTTGGACTCGTCAAAACGAATCATATGAGACCGAACTCGAGGTGTTTACTAGTAGCCACCTCCTGGCTCCATCATCAGATCAGCTCGTAGATCCGAAATTATAGTATTGTCATCCGAACTACATAATATATAAGTACAAAGTTTCATTTCGATACAACAATTAGAAGTAGGTTAAAACTAACTCCTGAGATTTCTTTACGTAGAATCTAATGAAGAAAATAATAAATATTTCAAAATGCGTCTTAAAAATTTTAAATAACCGAAATCTACTTAACTTATATAAAATTACAATCCATCTATTGTAAAAAATAAAAATGCATATTCACGTACAGGTACATTTGAAATGTGGATGAAGCCAAATATGTTTATATTTTAGAATGTGAATGGACCTGATATGAATTGGAATGAATGATAATTTTACTCAGTAATGGAATAACACGATATTTTAAACGTCATGCGTCGGTTTTCACAGGGAAAACGTAAAATGTACGGGAATATATGAAGAATCTTTTAATATTTCGTAGAAGATAAAGTTACACAGTATGGACATTGATTTTGAATGTAACAAACATCCATCCATCCATCCATCCATCCATCCAAACTTTCACATTTATAATTTTAGTGGGATGAGTTACCATTGTCAAAAGAAAAATGTATAGTAAAGCCGCATTCCTAAGCCTACTGCTTTAATCAGTCTGCCTACCTAAAATTAATACCGAATTATATACTGTGATATAGAATTAAGGCATATCTTGAGTCCGTGAGAACTATTAAATATGGTAGATAAAAAGTATCGTGGAAGACATTCCACAAAGCAATTCTTTTACAGGCCCTTATTAATTCTATTTTAACTACAGTGTAAATTTGTTTAACTAACGGCTTATTTTCTGATATTAATGATTTGTTATTTAGTTTAAATACCCAGGAATATAAATTTAAAATTATACTACTCAGTAGTTCTCAAAATCGCGGCGTTTTTCCTGAGTGAAAGATTAAATTAAATTTCTAAGCAACAAAATGTGTCGTACGGAGTATTATTAATTAGTATTATACTCTGAAGGTTACCTGTACTGACCTGCTAGCTTAGGCCAACGCGGCGGTCGATTTACTAGTACGCCTTACTTACCGCACGCTTAGCTGTTAGTGTTAGTACAATAACAATGACCGCGCGTGGACAGCGAGTTTACTGCTAGCTGTCATCATGAGGACAGCAAGTTGCTGCTAGATAGCGATCACTGCGAAGTCGTGCGGGGACGGTGCGGGAGTGGTCTCGTAAAAGAGCTACGACCTTGAATATCTTTAAACGCGGACACGAGATTTTTTTGACGTTTGACACAACATTTAGAATCCCAAAATTAAGGTGTAATACGAGTTTCCAGCTTATTATCTCTCATTCCAAGATTGCTTCGTCTTTTTGGCTTATTTGATTGGGTATACATGTAATACTATCACCATAATTTACTGCACTGAATATTTAAAAAAAATATTTTTTGAACATAAATACTTTTTTTTTAAATAGATAATAATAACTTGACACATCTCACACACGGCCGTCTGATCCCAAACTAGGGAGAGCCAGTACTATGGTAACCAGACTGCTGATAAACATACTTATATATTTCTAAATACATACATATTATAGACAAATTACACCCAGACACAGAACAAATGATCGTGCTCATCACACAATTATTTGTCCTGTGTGGGAATCGAACCCACGATCTCTGGCTTAGCAGTCAGGGTCACTAACCACTAGACCAAAAGGCCTGTCAAAAAAAATAGTAAAGATATGAATATTTATAAAAGGTCGGCTATGTAGCCGGTTGCGTGTACTTTAAAAAATAATGTTAAGATAGAGAATTTAATAGCGTGACAGGTTTTACTAGGGTTATTATCCATAGAATAATTATGGTATAAAACATTTAATTTGGAAATAATAAAACGAAAAGCATAATAATATTGTACTTATTGTTGACAGTTGTTGTATTTATAGGGTAAAAGTTCTACGGTTTTTGTATTTATAGTTGTCGTCTATTTTTCCGAGATTTTCTTTGAAAGTCATACCCACTCGCTGGCTTCCTGGCATGATTAGATGACATGTGTGGATTCAAAAGCCCCGATTTTTTACCTAAACCAATTGGCGAGGACGAAAGTCACAGTGACTAATCCGTAGGTATATTCAGATACGGTTGGTTGGTTGGTGTTAAAAACGGTTTTGTAGTAAGACAGCTAGTGTTTAATACCAAGGCTGTTGATGGAATGTCAATGGAATTTTTATTGACATTCATGTATTGTTTGGGAACGTGTACGTGCACTAGAAAAAGCATTTTCAGAAGAAAAAAATATTTTCATTTTTTTTATTTGCATTTTTTAAGCTATATCAACTATTTGTCAGCTACACATAAAGGCTTCTAAAAGTTTACCACACGTTTCTGTAACAACCTGTAGAGTAATTCTATGTATAAAGCCTTTTGGTATAATTTTTATTAAAAAAGGTACGTTATCTCAATATATAATAGGTTTATGTTTCATATTTAATGGAAAATTTTCATAATACAATTACTTGTAAATATTCAAATCAATTTCGAGGTATAATAATAATTGGCCAAAGTTTTACTGTGTTAATGAGCTCGTAGGTTGAAACTCGTTTACCAACTCCAACCTAAACAATTGACTTTGCGAAGAACTCTAAGTAAATAAACCTTTATCAACTTTTCGATTCATAATGGGAAAGCGTCATATTACTTAAAAAGTAATTATAAAGGCTTAAAATTAACCCGGAAACAATAAAAAAGATTTTTTTTTTGTTAAATTTGAAAATATATTATTATAGGGTCTTAAATCCTTATTTGTGAAGCGATATGTTTTGCATAGTATTTGTTTGAACAAAATAGATTAGGTATATAAATCACTAGCTTTTCACCGCGGCTTTGCTTGTGTTAATATAGATTTTATCAATCAATTTTTTATCCCTTGAGAACATTATTTTGGTTTTTTTTTGGATGGAACACCACAATGTTTATGGAAAATTTTATGGTGTTCGGTGGAGCAGTTAAGGTGTGAAAGCGTTACAATCTAACCAATTCACTTTCGCTTTTACAATATCAGTTAGGGAAGTTCAGATTTTGTTAAAATAGCCAAAATATATATTACTCGAGTGAATTGATATTTAGCGTCACTGACGTGTTCTATTTGCCGCCTCTCATACTGGGTGATTAACATACACAAAGAACAATACAGTTAACTAATACAAAGAACAATAAGTAAACCATACTTAAACCTCATAAACCTTGTTATGAGCAGTTGTCTTATGCTGGAATTAAATTTAGAACATTCGATGCTGTGGAACTTTTTGTTGTGACCACAGGAAGCCTTTGCACATGTCTCCATTTAATAAGTAAAACGCGGACGGACCCGCTGTTGCCAGTTCAAGTTGCCAGGTCAAGAATGAGATCCTGACGTGCTCGTGCTATTGTTTACACCCCACAATAGATCTGTTTGAGATGAAATCCCTTTCCTTGCATTGCCTTTCGTTCTTACTTACCTTTCTCTTTTAATCCCAATTTTTCTAATAATCTTTAATTTCCAAAGTACCAGGTTGACGGCAATAGGCTTGTCCCATATTACGTGGGTATGAAGAAAGAAAAAAAAAATGTTAATTTTGGCAACATAAAAAGTTCAGGTAGGTAACATAAACAATGTTGCAGCAGCTTGAGTATTCGTCATTGCCAAAAACGGACCCAATTCAGCATTGTGTCAGACGAAAGCCTGACGCTGGTTTTCAATTGGGCCTAAGTGACGGTATGCGTATAACAAGATAAATAACAGATAAGCAGATCATTCTAATATTTATTTAAATAAAACAATAACTAAATAAAACAATAAATAACTAAATAATAAAAAGGGTGCACGCTCTTTTAGTGGCATATGTCTGTTCCTTAAAATATAATTTAACAGCTGCACTGCCTCACAGACTGTATAACCAAATTATAGTTGGCAAAAAGTAGGTGTTTAATCAAATTTGTATACACGAGCTACGGTGTGAGTGTGGAACACATTCGCAATTGAAAATTATTCAGCGCAAATGCCCATTCCAAATATTTTACCGATTAAAAAATCAGGTTCTATATTTCATACGCTTCAGTTACATTATTTGCTTTATCATTTCAATTACTTGAACTTCGACGTAACAGCTGGCAAATATTCATGTGTGCCTGAATTAATGGATACCTACATGATAATGGATGTTTCATTTACATGTATTATGTATAATTCAAATGTTGCGATATTTTTAGAGTAAGCAAAATTAATGTTAGTAAGTTTGATCACAGAAAACATTTGGCGGAAAATATGAAAAACTAGTAACTATATATTGATTTTTTTTAATCCAAACCTTTTTGAGTTATAGACCTAAACTTTCCTCATGAATCACTCCGTCTGTTGGTGAAAACTGAAAACCGTATGAAAATCCGTTCGGTAGTTGAGTGAGTTTATAGCGATCAGACAGACAGCCAGAGACGGCGGGGGTCTTAGTTTTATAATATGTAGTAATAATGTTTTCTTTTTTAATCGTAAAGGCCGTTTCGGTAAAATTATGATTTAAGCTTGCAGGCTATGTGACACAGCAGTCAATAAACTGGCACTTAATTTTCTATAATAGATAAGAAGAATGTCTGTGTCTTTTTCTTTTCTTGATATTAAACAAGCTTATCATAAATTTAACCTACAGGTTAGGTAAAACACAGTTGTTTATTTTTGTTTGTATTTCTTTCATAAAAGCAGGGTTTAGTAGTACTAGATAAAAAAACAAATTCAAATGTCTGAAAGCCGGTTTACCACCGAAACCCCTCGCTTTTAGCAGTATACGCAACCTATTCTAGGAGAATATAGTTATATTTGGGAATTACAACGTGCATACGTTCAACGTACATCGTATGTTCTATCGAACAACGTCCGTCAATTAGTTATTATTGCACAAATGACACAAACTGCATTTTATACAAACAAAATATATATTTGATACGTTTTTGGTTATCATATCGAACGTAATGCCAAATGAAAGTCGTAGCTTGCGTGCTTTCTACTTCATATTGTCTAATTCCAGCGCAGGGGGATTTAATCAACGGTAACTTTATAATCGCAAAAGGAAATTATGTCATATAACAACAAATTAACGACTTTCGGCTTTAAATTTAATTTGGTCAAAACAAACGGTTTAAATCTTTTGATTGCGTTGACATAATAAATTGACTTTTTATAACTTCAAGGAACCGCAGACATAAGTATTTGATTTTACTTTCTACGCCTCTATGCATTCCTGAGAAAAAAGCGTCTCCTGTCTTGAGAAAGAGGACAGACAGACATACAGACGGGCGACAAATAAATCCTTTCTTCTTTCTTTTTGAGGTATAGAACTCTAAAAAGGTATTCAGGTTAATAATATCTCGTGCTCAACCATGAAATAAGATCCGCTCTTTTGATGTGTCTTAATTACTGTCGAAGGTATTAGGATAGGATACTGTTCAGACGGCTTTCGGTTGCAACTTGTACTGCAACTCTAATGAATCGATTTAATATAAAGTAATATTACGTTGTATCAATACCAGGTATACTCATGATCTATGAGAAGACAAATTTTTTAAAGAAATAGAATACAGTAAAATCACAATAACAGGCCGTCTTTACAGTATATATCCAGCATAGAAGCGTCGTCAGATAAAATGCCTCGTTTGTCCTGCCGCCTGCGGTTCTTTTTTGCCTTCGTGATGTTTTGGTTCGATTCTGAAGATGTAGATATGGGCTTGACTCCTATTACGTGGGACGGATGAAATGTGGGTGTATATTTTGTACGCCTTTGCGTACTCCTTCAGTGCCATACAGTAATATATTATAATATATGTACAGTATTAATACTAAAAGACAAGCTTTTTAGAGTTTACCATTATCTATTACGTTAGTACGTTTGTGTACGTACCACAAATAATTAACAACCATCTTTAAAAATGTTGTAGAAGCGACGAAGTTGTAGACGAATTAATTTTGGAATGTATTTACCAGGAAGGCGCAGTATAAAAACCCTGAGCGTCTAATCGACCGAAGTATCGGAATTGGATCATTTTAATTGCTTTTTACTTGATTAAATCGAAACCTTGGCATTTTGAACTATCGGCTCATTCCCTGAAAGCCGCAATAATTTTACAAGCATCGGCGTCGACGGTTCATTTGTGTAAATCAAGCATCATTTCCATTTGCTGAACTGTATTATTTTCACACAGCGAAGACTAAGTGAAAATGAAGCAGCTATGTATTTCAATGTTATTGAAATAAAACGCTTAATTTTGTTTGTCGTGTTTTAACATTATGTTCATTTGTTTTGAGGTGTGGCATACTGTTATGGGGTAATTCAACACATATATGAGTAACAAAAGCTTTTATTGTACAACAAAGTGCTTGAAAACAATAACTGGCGTATCTTCTTTAGCAAGCTGAAGATCTACATTCAAAAAATTAAGGATGTTGACATATGTGTCTTTATATATTATGAAAATTGGCATGTTTGTTAGAAATAATAAAAAAATATATTCAGAAGTAGGTGAGGATAGTAAATTCATTAAAAGAGAACCCACTAAACTAAGAATCGAATCATGTATAAGCACCCTTCGATGTAAAAGTGGTTATATAATGTCAATTAAAATATTAATAACCATATTCCTCAATAAGAGAATTAACATTGGAACGATTAAAATCAAAACTAAAGTTTTGGCTACTTGATGCTTTCATACGATAAATGATTTTTTTAGTTACTTTTAAGTTAATCTTCGCATGCCTATCATAGGCGAATACGTCGGGCTGCTTTTTGATGTTATCACCTAATGTACTTGTGTCTCATCTTATCTTATCTTTTGTTTTACAAGGTGGGTTCACAATCTCCTAATTTTTAGCTATTACATATACTTATACTCATAACACTAGTTCTTGCCAATTCTTGGATCTTTGGAGCTCTGACGACTTTCCTCACAAGTAGCAATAGCACTGTGTAGTAGTGCTCTGAAATACCAGTTAGTTACGTTTTCTCAGTCGGCTGCTTCCAATTCGAGCAGATGTGTTCATTTCCTATTTTCTTTTTTATGGTATATGGTATCAACGTGATTAAAAAGAGTTTGTTAAGATATTAAGACAGTTTACGTTTGGGACTATGTTTGGAACATAATTGCCTAGTTTAGCTCCAAACTTTGCTATAAACGTTTACGATTATTGTAGTGAATGTAGGGTAGAACTAAATGATAGTTATAATCATTGTCTTGTGCTCACTGTGGAGAACGCACCTGATATACTATAGTCAAACACTACAATCATGATAGGGAATACTTTCTGTGCAAATAAATAAGAAATAATAACTAAATCCTCACATTTGTGAGCTGGTTCAACAGTTCAAGGTAGAAGGCACCCACTAGATTTAATATGTCCAATATTAATTTATTAGTGGATACCGTTTTTTTTACTTATTGCTTATTTTAACGTATTTGAAAACGTGATGAAAATTGTCTTTTAAGAAATAAAACAATTCTTGTATTTTTAACTCCACAAGACTGTATTAATGTAAATTTTCAAAATGAAATTGTAAAAATTCTTACAAACGAGACAATCGATGTCTGGAAGAACATATTTTCGAAAAGAAATGTGCTATAGTACTAGGATCGCATAGATGTTCTCTTTACTCCAAACCTACATCTTTTACTATACAAAAACTTAAAATACAGTCCAACTTAATTTCATATCAGAAACCCAAAGACATCTATTCTGTTGCTTTAAAACTGCACAAAAAATCTGAAATCATGCGTCGTACGGCATACCTCATTTAAAACACGCCTAATGTCTCGTTCGCTCAAGTGAAGTTCATAACTAGAAAATCGTTTGATGTGTATGGAATTACCAAAAGCACATTGAAGTGTCATAGACTTGCCCAAAGTGCTGATGTCAAATATTTGCATTATCGCATCGAGTGTAGTCTTAGTATAATAACATTAATTCAAATTTGGTATTGAAATAAACTTTACAAGACCAAGGCAGTAAAAAGGTCGAGAATTTCTCAAGGGATAACAATATTATCTAAAGTCCCTCTCAAGGACGTTAAATGAAATATAAAATATTTATTGTTCTCTAAGATGATTGGTAGCATTGAACGTTTTTGGGCATATCGGTATTATTTAATTTAAATACAACATCTTTATACAATATGAAAATATGATTATAGAAAGAGAGACAAGACGAGATGACTTGCCCAGTCATGTAGATGAACATACATTTAAATAAAAAGGACACACACACACAACACATTATCAGAAAAGAAATAAAATAGTGAGGATTATTGTGTATTATTTTAATTGACAAGAGCAATTAATTCAGCTGTTAAACAATTAAATACATCTAAAGAAATGCTATGTTTTAATAAAATCTTAAAACTGTTTCAAAGGTTGCGTTATTTAAATATGCTATAGTTTATTGTTTACCTGCCAAATAATGGTCGTTGGGTAAATTTTTTTAATACCTGCAATATTTTTACTAAGAGATGGTTAAGGTCACACTTCAGCAGCAGTGGCAAGTGGCAAGGTTGCAAATATATCCTCACCAGATCCTATAAACACAGCCCGGGTATAAGACGTCCGTTTATTTAGACGACCTCTCTGTTTCGATCTGGTGATCTGGTGATGTGATCAGCACCAATACAATATGTAGTAGTGAGCAATCATTTAAATTTTCTATCACTCAATTGAAATATGCAAAACAATTGAGCGGAAATGAATATCATACCGTTTAGTTATTTAGGCGGTATCGTAATTGCTAAGGCCTCGGACTTGTGATCGGTTGTGGTATAATTATGACGTTTGGACCAGGTTGCACTGGCCGTGGTCACAGGCTGAATGAGTGGTTATGGGGTTGAACAACACCCAGTATACTACTAACGTGATCCCACTTCTGACACAAGCATTTAGTTTGTTGGAGGGGTTAGTAAAAATACTAGTAATGTGTGACTCACAGTAGCAATCAGACTTTTTTAAATTCATCTTACCGTATAACGTTAGTTCACGTTTACAAACCAGACAAACTATGCCTACCAGAAAAATAATGAAATTCTATGAAATCTCTGTTCAAGTTTCGAGACGGTTGGTATACAAACTGTGCGTGGGTGTTCGATGTTAACGGACTCTTCTTGCTCACAGAGAAGGTGTATCGTCTAGTTATTTCAAATATTTACCAACTTATATTTGACCTTTCTCAGTTTTCTAAGAATTGCATTTAATTAGAAATTAGAGCTAACAGGGCTTCAATCTAAATTGACTTGAATTAATTTATTTTTATGAACCAAAGTCACTTGATGTACTCTTCCCATTTTCCCACACTGTCATAAAAAAACCGTACAAGTCCGAGTCTGAGCAAATAAAATTGTGTGTAAATTGTTCGTTCACTACGGGAATCAATCGACTGTAAAAAGATGTGTAATGTTTTCAGGTTTCAATGTGTAGGTAAATGTATGTATACATGTATTTATTTATGTACGTAGGTACGTATGTGAGTTTCTTTATTCCACCATAACATTTAAATACCTGAACACATTTTGACATCATTAGAATCCTTACATACACCCGTCCCGATTGACACAATACATTTTTTAACCCCCGACGCAAAAACGACGGGGTGTTATAAGTTTTATAACGAGTGTCTCTGTGTGTGTGTCTATCTGTGGATCGTAGCTCCCGAACGGATGAACCTATTTTGATTTTGTTTTTTTTTTTGAAAGCTGACTTAGTCGGGAATGTTCTTAGCTATGTTTGATGAAAATCGGTCCAAGATGGCCGCCGCCAAAAAATGGTGGATCACATATTTTTTCACAACTCCCTCAATATGGGTTGATACTCATATTGAGGGAGTTGTGAAAAAATATGTATTGTGTGTGTGTGTGTGTAATGAAAGGGCTTGACTAGTAGAATACTGTACACTATGATAAATGTCAAATCCAAGATGGCCGTTCATACTATTTTTTTTATTTTGTGTTTTTTAAATTTTTATAGATATTTATAGTTATAGGAAAAAATCAATATGGAGGCTGTATGACGTGTAAATCTTTGTTTAGGGACAGTTGTTTCTTTTTACAATTATTAACTTATTAATCGTTTTTTTTTCGAAATACTCTCTCATGCATTGGTACGTGATACTAAATTTTCCAACGGCAAAATATAAGTTTGTAATGGCAAATAATTTTCCAGTTGTCAAATGTCCAATTTTGTTTAATTTATTATTAAATTAATTTTGGTACTTTAATGAACAATTTGTGCAATCTGAGTGACCCCTAAAAAATCCGTTAAACAACCGCCCTGCAGAGACTTCGGAGAGTGTTCGATATCTAGTTCGTGTAAGTGCTACACGGCAGAACTGAAGACATGTGGATTTGGAGGCCTGAGCCGGTCTACAGGTTTTCGGTGCTACGTTGAAACCATTTGTTTACTAAGTTTCTACAGAGTGGGTTTAATAGGAATCTATAAAAATAGTATCTACATACATAAGTTCGCGCGTGTTACCACTGTCTTGACAGAGAGCTAGACGGACGGGCGGATAACAATGTGATCCTATAAGGGTTCTTTCTTTCTTATTGAGAAACGGAACTCTAAAAAGACCTAAACCTTAGTCCTTTCCTTCAACACCTTTCCTAAATTTTTAATCATCTACTTTTTATTAACGGTTGGAGGAGGGCGATTAAGTAAAAAATTGACACAAATACTTATGTCTGCGATCCCTCTAGACTGTAAATAAATAAAGATTCTAAGTGAACGAAATCAAAAGACACGGCCATTTAAACCTTAGATTGTAACCAATTTGAGCATTAGGTTAGTAAATCAAAGTCTATGAAGTACTTGCCATTGATCTAGAAACATTAAATTAATCATAAAGCAAGTCAAGATATTTTCCTCAAGAACCCTTGGAGGCATCAAGTTAAAATTAACATCAAATACTTATGTTTGCAGTTCCTTAAAGCTGTAAGAAAATCAAGCTTCTAAGTCAACGCAATCAAAAGATACGGCCATTCAAGCCTTAGAATTAAACAAATTTGAACATTTCGTTTCGCCTTTGTATTGGGAACTTCCCATTGACCTACAATCATAGAATTTTGGTAAGAAGTAAGGTCTCATGGGACAAGTAGAGAAAAGAACCAAAAGTCGTTAATTTATTGTTATACATATTTTTTGTGATTACAAACTTATGTTTTGTGGTTGGGAAATTTACTTTGTAGTAAGTCGATGTATGGGATAATATTTTTAGAACTGCAAAGTTAAGTTTGTGGTAAAAAATTTCAAGAATTGATTTCCGAGATGGCCGTTCTATCTACATACAAGTTTCTTTGCTTACGGAACCCACGATGCGAGAATCAGACTCGCGACGTGAGTCGCATATTACTAGTCGATCTAAACTGATTACTGATTGTTTAGAAGTGGGTTCGCAGTCAATGTTGATAGCTATTTGGCTATGAGTCTTTTTCAAACCCCTATCTAGATAAATAATCTATCAATCACGAGATAGATATCATGGTTAGCCCAACCAGCCAATACATTGGTCACCACGATGCAAGCTAAGTCAAATAGGCATCCGATTGCGATTTGATTTCGATTAATTTATCAGCTTTTGTTATGTATAAACTACATGTTTATTTGACGTTATCGATCGCGGTTACGATTCGATATGATGATTTTATTAACGACCGCGTCCGTGTGCTGCACTTACAGGAACTGCATCTCAATCTACACCATTTACATATATTTGTATCATAAAAAACAATGTATATTCAGTTATAAGTTATGACGCTTTAAAAGAATGACTACTAGGTTAGATAAAAATGAGGTTATAAATTTGAGGTTATAGATAAATATTATCCATATAATATCGTTTTATTTCGGAAGGAAAAAGCCCTGCGCTAAGTACCTTGTCATTAATTAATCCTAATTAATATAACAAACGTGAATGAGATTAAGTTTGTTTATTACGCTTCATGAAAGCTTAACTACTCAACCGATAGTCTTGAAATTTTGCATAAATTTTCTTAAAGAGTACATAGGGATAAGTTTCGAGGGTTAGATAAATAACTTTTAACTTGGAGAGAAGCCACGAGCAAAAGCCGGTATATAATAAAATAACAAACAACCAGCACTGATATGCACCAAGTAGATTACAAAGTCAGATTACGTACCAAAAGGTTACGTACCAAGAGTTCTTCAAATAAACAAAATCATGACAAAACACAGCCTTCACAAATATCAAACAATAAAAAAATCGCAAACAACTTTTTCAGTAAGCTTTTTACGTCGGAATCGAATTAGAAGATTGAAAATATTTTGCGCAATTCTTTGTCACCAAGACGCGCCTCATTTTTCTTTAGGATGTTTAAAAAAATATACGAATTCCATTGTCAGTCAGTGGGCAGAAAGATATCGAATTAGTCATTGGGTAGAAAACAACTTCGTTTTATGATTTGTCTTGTTTTTATTATTATTGTGTTGTTTTTGGCGTACTAAGAGCTGTAAGCACATCAAGGTTTTCTGGTAATCTAATGGGTATTTTTAACGGAACTGGCTGTTTTTGTAAATATTTTTATTCTTTTCCGTCCTATCCTCTTTAGTCCGTCTTTTTTATTGTTACTTTGATTTTTTAATCTGATTGGTGATTAGATATCAAACGATACAGATATTTAATGACTTAAGCAAGGTTAGGTTTAGATTTTTATTTTTACTTCTGCTTCTTTCCTTGTCATTTTCATTTAATTTAATTTTGTATCGATTACTTTCTGGATCGATTATTTTTGTACACGCTGCGATAATTATATGGAACGGTACGGTAATTATATAGACGCTCATAAAAAGAAAGCTTAAAAACCGTAAAAAACTATAATGGCTGAAGGGGTTATTTATGGCTGCTTGTTGGGTTGAATGAAATGCGGACTTCTTGATAGAATAAATAATAATTTTATTTTAGATACATACTGGTACCACTTACTATACATATATACTTAAATTATGACACGGCATTATATTCAAAATCTTAACAAAGGCGTTACTCATATTATAATAGTTACGAGCCACTACATTGCCGCTACATCAGTAAGCTCTAACAACAATACGAGTGCTTATAGGCATTGTTCATCTTCTTCCACTACAGAGCTGGTAGTACATGGGCTACCGCGGGCTGATGGCTGCATACAGATGATTCGTATAAAACCAAAAATGCCTATATAACATTTTTGGCAACAATTTCTATGCAAAGGAAAATACAGCAAATATTAATAGAAAAAAAAAAAAAA